>VZRF01015554.1:29653-144687 GCA_013396875.1 Vireo altiloquus | reverse complement strand
CCTGCGCTGCCCGCCCTGCCCCTCACCTGCCCCTCACCTGCCCTGCACCCGCCCGCAGGCCCCCGGCCGCCAGCCCCTTCCCCACGGAGAAACAAAAGATCTCTGCTGAAGAGGCGGACAGGAGGATTTCGACAGGTTCTTAACGGGATTTTCCTCCTCGCTCCCCCTTCTTTTTCTTTTCTCTGTCCCCCAAAACGTGCGGCCCCTTCGGGGGCGGGGGGCGACCCCTGCCCAGGGGACACAGCGGTGCGTGGCCACCCGCGCACAAGGAGAGAGGGCTCAGCTCTCTGTAACGATTCCTGGGATAAGGGAGCCCCAAAATCGGCGGGACAAGGGACCCAGCTCCCGGTGGGGGCCCGCAGCCTAGTGGCACCGCGTTGGCACCGCACCGGTACCGCCCGGCCGCGGAGGGCACCGGCACCGGGGGGATGCTCCGTGCAGAGGTCTCGGTCCCCACCAGCCACCGCTGAGGTTCTCCATTCTTTAAACAAAATACCGATATTTTTCTTTCGCTTCCAAATGCTTACGTTCTTTTGCAAGTCAAAAGCCTTACGATTTTTAATTTATTTTGAATTTTTCCGAGGTGAGCGGCCAACACAGCCAACAACGGCAACGGGAAATCCCAGACCTGTGCTGTGGCACAGATAAGTGGAGAGGGGCATGGGGAGCGATGGCATTTGGGGGCGATGTGTGGGAAAGCACGTCCCCTCTGCGGCGGGAGAGCCTTTGAATCGTTGTTAAAAAAAAAGAAAAGATAGTATTATATCTATATATTCTTTGAAATGTGGGGGGAGGGAGGAATTTCTGTTTCCTTTGCTGTTTTGGAAGGCAAAAAAAGAACATTCTTTTACTACAGATGGGAGGAAAAGCCACCACTAAATTATTTCCGAATATCGTTGTTGAGGGAAGCAAAGAGGGAGCGCCCATGCTGCGGTTGCAGGTGGGATGCGGTAGCGAGAAGAGAGGGGGGAAAAAACCCAATTCCTAGGAAAAATCCCCTTAAATAACCTCCTTAAAGACCTTTTAATTTTTTTTTTCCAGTCGCCATCCAAAAGCAAATTTTGTGCAAAGGGTCTGAAGGGAGCAAAAAACCAGAAAAAACCTAAAATATTCGCGGGGAGAGCTGTACCCCTAAGGGATCTCTTGGCCGCTGCTCCCGGCACAGGAATGGGGGAGCTGCTGATACGGTCGGCCCCCCAAAAATGGGGCTTTTTGATGGCAGCGGAGGAGGAGGGCGACTGAGCGTGGCGCATCCTTGGCTTTGCGTGGGAATTATTACATGTCAGTGCACAAATAGGTCGAGAAAGCCGAGCGGGGCACGGCTTCGCCCCGGGTTTAGCAGCGTCTTGACGGGCTGGGATTTAATGGGAGAAAATGAAAAGCTCGGGCTGCCACCGCTGCCCTCGGCTGCCGCAGCCGCCGTTTTGCTTCTTCACAGCCCGGGAAATACACTGCTACGACGGACACCTGGAGGGATTAACCCAAACGATTTATTTTTCTTTTTATTGACGTTATTTTTTTATTCATCCTGAGACGAGTTCGTTATGAAAGGAGACGTGAAGGAGTTCTGTTTCTGGAGGCTGCAGGCGGGCATCAGGGAAGAAGGAACGAAAATGCATCCAAACCTCTGTCTGGTGCGTGATTATTTCCTCAAATAGCCCTGATATATCCCCACCCCTGCCCCGGCACGCCCGGACGTCGGCAGGGAGACCCAAAATGATCCCGCCGGGCATCACACTGCACCCCCGGCCAGCAGCCCTCGATGCCAGGGAGCGGAGGGGGTTCCACTGGGAGCCACCCAGCTGACCTTTAAGGTCCCCTCCAACCCAAGCCTTTCTATGATCACGCTAAGGGTGGGGGAAATGGGCTTTGGGCTCTTCGCTGAGCATCCAGGATGTCGTGGCTGTGTCGGGCTCGGGAGATACCGCTAGGCGAAAAAAAAACCCTGAACCCTAACCAAAATAAATAATTATTTAAAAAAAACCAAAAACAAAAACTAAAAAAACCAAAAAATATCACCACACCACAGAAACCAAAACAAAACAAAAAATCCCCCAACAGTAAAAACCCACAAAAAACGGAACAAACAACGAAACCGATAGAAAGCCAGAGAAACGAACAAACAAAACTCCCAAACCCAACACAAAACCAAAAAATCAAAGCCAAATAAAATCCCCCTCAAAACAACCAATAAACCAAAAATTCCAACCAAAGAAATTAAAAAACACAAAAAAGCCACAGGGAGCTTGAAAATAAGTCCAGGGTGTCAGGACTGGTGCGCAAAGGAAGCTCCGGGGCAGGGGCGAGGGCTGCGGGACCCTCTGTTCCCTCGGCGGGCTCGGGCCGCTCCTCCGGCCGGGGGTACCCTGGGGTCGGGGGGCTCTTTTGCCGCTGCTCTACGGGGCTGTACCCTCCAGCTGAGAGCCCGCAGAGCGCCGGGGGGGCTGCTGAGCCTCGTGGGACCCCGAGGTGAGTGGGAAACTGTGAGGGGTGCGAGGATGCGCGGGGATGCAGGGGATGCAGAGGGGGCTGAGAGGACAGGGTCTGGGGGCTCGGGCGGATACAGAGGATGCAGGGGATGCAGAGGGGGCTGAGAGGACAGGGTCTGGGGGCTCGGAGGGATGCAGGAGATGGGGGTGCCGCTGTGCCCCCCCGGTTTTAACGCCGGGAGCTGAGCCCGCAGCCGCCTGCCCTCTCGCCGCTGGTGAGGCGCACCTCGGAACCGCCCCCGCCACCCTCTGCCCGGCTGGGAACACCCACCCGGGGTCCCTCTGCCTCCGGGACGCCGGCTCGCTCCCTCCTCGTTTCCAGGAGAGGGAGAAAAAGATTTTCTGCAGCAGCGGCTGGAAAAAAAACCCCAACTTTCCCCCCCTCCACACCCCCCCGAACTACTACCGGCGTCTGAAATCGGGGAGAAAGAACAAAAATAGGAGCGGGGGCGGGAGGGAAGGGCTACGGGACACAGAAAGGGGAAGAGAGGAAATCCCGGAGAGATGGAGAGGAGGGTCAGGGCATTTACCTCTGCTTCTCTCCCCATCGCTGCCCGCAGTGCGCCGGGGAAGGCTGGAGGGGCGAGTGGACGGACGGATGGACGGACGGATGGATGGATGGAGGCAGCCGCGTCACTCCTGGGCTCTCCCTAACTCTCAATTAACCCAAGCAGGATAACGGTGCCAAACCTTATCCAAAGGTTAGCGGCTCTCAGGGGGGCGTTTGAGCTGCAAATCGTTTCAGCCGAAGCTGAAAGGCGAGAGCGAGCCCGCGAACGAGCCGCAGCCTCCCCTCTGCCAGCGCTGACGCCGGGGGCTCTGGCACTATCTTCTTGCTCTGCAGCCGCTCCCCGGGGCGGGCTGAGGGTCTCCTGTACCCCCACCCCCTTTCCCGAGCAGCCCTAGGGGTGTGCAGCCCTGCTCCTGCGGGGAGCAGCTCATCCAGACACCGCCATCCTCCCCAGGCACATCCCAGCCAGAGGAGCGACTCTGCCTTATCTCCGCAGAGCAGGCTTGTGAGGGTCGTGTCTGGGTCTTCTGATTAATAAACTGAGGGAAAAGAGCTAGTTGTGCTCAAAAAGCATTTAAAGCAAGCCAGGAAGACCAGCCCTGGGTATGTTGCCTTTTTAAATCCCTCACCACCAGCCCTTCTCCGGGTTGCTGGGTGGCACAGAGCCGTGCCAGCTGCACGAAGGTGCAGTTATTTGGGAGCAGGATGGGCATCACTCCTAGTTCGCTGCTCAGCCGGGCTCCCAGCCCCCAAAGGATTTGATTCTCATGGGCTTTAGTGTGCTGTAAACTGCTACAGACCTGCCAGACTGCAAATTGTGACCATATGAAAAATAGGATGTGAAAATCCAGAATGTTCACCCTCATCTTCCCCTGTAACGCTCAGGAAAAGTGTGGGTGTCCAAATACAGGTGTGCAACCCCCTGATTCCTGCTCAGCCTCCTGGCCTATGCCCAATATTTCCCCACACCCCTCCAGCCTGCTGCAGGGCACCTCCAGCTGCAGGGACAGGAAGGCTGAGGGGCACCTTCTGCCCAACCAGCTGAGAAAATTCCACAGTCACATCTGCCCGAGGAGCAGACCTCACACAGGTCAGCAGGCACTCTTGGAGCAGCAGCCACCCCTTGGACATGTGCATGTCCACCCAGGGTGCTGATCCCAGGAGCTGGAAGTTATTCCACCTTCCTCCAGTTATTCCACCAGTGGCCAAAAGCAGCTCCTGTGTTTATGGCCAGGCTGATGCCACACCTGCAGCACCAGCAGTGCACACACAAGCACGAGAGGCAGCACAGCCGTGCCCTTCATCCCGGCTCGGCCTCCTCCTCCCCCCTCCAGCGCCGTGCTGGGCAACTCTGACAGGATAATAAAGAGTTGCACGATATACTATAAAAAGGCAATTAGATAAACTGCTGGATTGGGACCAGCTCCCGTGACCTAGTTAATAGCTCTGGGAATTTCGGGATGGGAGGGAAGAAAAAGGCATCGGTGTCAGGACTTAGTGCACGGTGAGTGGGTTTTGAAGGGGAGAGGGGGCCGTGGGCTGCAGCACAGGGTGCTGGAATGCCCCAAGCTTTGGGTTCTCCCTCCTGAGCATGTTTAGGGCTCACCAGCAGCAAAGAGCACAAAGTGAAGGCTCTGGATGTAGAATCACACAAGCTGCTGCTGGGTTTATGCTCTGGCTGTTGGGGCTGAATCCACAATACGGTGTTCAAGACAAAGACAGCTGCAGCCACAGTGACAGATATTCTGCAGTAAAATAACCATAACAGAGTGGAATCCAACGGCAAAGTCTCCAGGAGAAAGCCCACAGAGGATGTCCCCTCTTTATTTCATTTTTTTACTGAACAGAAAATGGCTGCCTAAATTACAGACTCACAAGTATAAAGGACTGGGAATATCATAATTTTAGGTTAATGTACATAATGATATGAAAATTTTACTGTATGTAAAAAAAATAAAAGGCTTTTTGGCTTAATCTCACTATTTGCAAAATAAATAACTTTCGATCTGTAATTCGGGATACAATTTGTACAAGAATTGCTGTGATTTCTGTTTCCCAGAGAGAATTGATGAACCATCATCACCTGTAAACTAAAAATTAATTTGCAATTTGAGCACAACACATACCCAAAATCGCTTTCAATAGGTTGGAATGAAATTTAACTCATTTTTTGTCTTTATGCTTCATCAAAATTAACTGGTAGCCACTGGGTATCAAATTCCCAACTCACTACACAAGTAGTATTGTTCCCACGAGCTTTAACATCATTTTCATTGACTTAATATAGAAAGCTTCATCACTGTCAAATTAAATATTCATATATGTACATGCCCTTGTATTTCACAGGAAGTGACTATGGATTGGGAAAGGAAGGTGCACACTTCACTGTCGCCAAGCTTTTTTAATATCAACTTTCAAATAAAAAGCTCTCCCGCTGCAGTTGTAGATGCTGTAACAAACAGTGACTGGTCTGTACAGGAAATTTCTCCCTGTGGTAAGGTGATACTGCAGTACTGGAGAGTTTTTATATAATCTGTATATTTTCTTGCTCTTTTAATGCTGTTTTTTTCTTAATTGTATTTAATCTGTGCATGCTGTGGGAAGGGCCTCTCAGGGCAGAGGGCCAGCAGGCAGCCAGCCTGCCTTTGGGGTGTTTCTTGTCAGGAGGGCTCAGTCTCAGCCTGCTCCATCCCCCATCTGTCCATCCTCCTTCTCCTTTTCATGTTCATTTCTGATAAAAGCAGGTCAGCACCACGCCGTGACTCACATCTCCTGCAAACATCTTCCAGCTCTACCCAAAAGTCAAGAGGAGCACTTTGGGAAACCCCAGCCCCCACTTTGCTATATTCCCAACAGCTCAGCCAAGGCTAACGAGGCAAGGCAGTAGGCACAGCTTTGTGTATCTTCCTTGAACAGGTCCTCTCTCAGTGTTTTGGGGTGACAGAAACCAGGTTCACCTAAGCCAGGGACTGGAGCTACTGGCAAAATTGCAGTTGGGTCTCTGAACCTGACTCTCACACCAACTTGTGGAGCCCCACACGTGAAAGGTGCAGTTTCCAGCAGCAGGAATTGGATGTGCAGCCTCCCCATGCAGGTATCATCAATTAGTCTGGAGTTTTTTTTCTGGAGACCAAAAATAAACTCCAGGTAAAGGATACAGTCAAAACCGGAGCCCAGAAAAGCACCACGTGAAGCTGCTGCTGTGTCCTGAGGAAAGCCAAAGGGCAAAGCGAGGTACGTCACGGCTTGGTGCAAAGGGAAGGAGAGCTCAGCCCACAGCAACTCTTCCCATGCTACTGGAGAGGATGAGACAGAAAACCTCACCTTGTTCAGCTACCAGTGGGTTCCCTGCATGCCCACTGCCAGCTGGGGAGATGCTCGTGCTTGTGGGTGAGGACTGGATGCTGCTCTCTCTCCTTGGCTGCCCCTGCTCTGCAGTGCAGGCAGAGTCCTGCTTTTAGCAAAGAAAGCCAAAAAAAAAAACCCCAGAAAAAAACCACAGCTCTTTTTTCAGGGAGGGTACACACACATCGTTCCCTTTTATCCCTCCATGCCAGTGTGAGCAGTGCAATGCACAGTGCTGGGAAAACTCACTGTAGCACAGGGAGGGTGTGAGTGCCCAGCTCTCTGCGGCCACAGAGATGGGGCAGAACCAGCCCTCCTGGTCCTGCTCCAACAGGGTGCAAGGAAATCCCCTTACCTCTGTCCAACACAAGCAATAGAGAACCTGATTGTTCCATACATGGCTCAGAGAGTCCAGCCCACCACAGTGTCTTACTTTGCTGTTGCAGGGGTGCCCATAATAACTCTCGATACCTCACACTGCTGGCAGTTCCTCCGTGCTGACTCCAGAGCCAGTCACGGGGACAGCACGCAGTAATTACAGCCTAAATGTAGCATTTCTATACAGTTTCTCAAATACTCTGACCTGAAAAACTTTCCTGACAGCGCTTCAGATTAGCAAAGGTGGGACAACAAATATTTATTGCCCTCACAAGCAAGAAAGCAGCAAATTCCTTGTCCAGAGACACCAGAGGAGTCCAGCCAGCTCTGTGGGGTCTCAGCATCAACCCCACAGGCAGAAAACCAGACCTTTGCAGAGGGGTCTTTTCTTTCATCTAGGATAACGTACAGAAAGAGAACAGGTGCTAGGGCAGGACTGAAATCATCCCTTTCCAGGAGACAATAGGAGGGAACAGACCATGAGCTGGAAATCACAGCTGCAGCAGAGGATGTATTTTTGGTGACGCAGCAGCTCACGCTGACACACAGCAAGTATCTCAGCAAAATGAAGAGTTCACCTGTTACCACTGCAGCAAACCTCCCGTGGGGATTTTGGTCGCTTCCTGGGAGGGTGCTCAGCTCCATAAGAAGCAGAAATGGGCCCAGGACTAGGCAAGGTGCAGGCAAGGTTGGTCTCACCCAGGGTCTGCTCTGCAGCTGCCAGGAGCCCGAGGGTCTCTGATTCATGGGTGTTACAGGGATAGATTCCGTGCCTTTCCATCAATTTAGCTTAAGCCTTTGAATTAAGAGAGGAGGGCAAATGAGATTTAAAAATATTTGTAAATAAATACTTTCTGGGCACTCAAGCAGCATTCCTGCCCACTCCCTCCATCCCTGCAGTGAGCTGAGGGCAGCAGCACAGGGTGGTTGCCCAAGGCTCAGAGGAGCTTGTGGTTCCTCCACCATCCCTACACTGAGCACTCCAGGAGCCCAGCCCAGCCTGGTGCATCCTTTTGGGACACACTGCAGGTTGCAGAGGGGGCTTTACCCTCCCCTTTACCCTACCCTTGCTTCCAGCAGGAAGGAAGCTCAAACTCTGGGCAGCCTTCCTGTGCTGGTTTCCTGTTCCCCCACAGCATTTTCCTCCTGGGACAGCTCCTAATAAAGGGGACAAGCTGGTTCATGAAGTGCATCGCTGCATCCCATGAAAGAGTCCATGAATGCACCAGCTGGGCTCACTCTTTGTGCCTCAGGAGCTTCCCAAACCCACTCAGGACCATGAAGGCTTCAGGCACCTCTGCAGCTTTGTGTGGGGATCCAAGGATCTCCAGCAAACAAAATAAACAGTGTTTTAGTCACATTTATGTATTTCCATCCATTTGTACCTCATTTTAGGCCTCTGTAGATGCATACCAGAATATTTATTTCACAGAGGAGTGTTAAGCAGTCTTTAAACTTTGAAACCCTGAACTTAGCAGCCAGCAATCTCAAAGTATTTCTTTGAAAACACAGTTCTCGTAATAAACCTTTTGGCATCACAACATTATGTGCTTTTAATAGAACAGTACTTCTTAAGCAATTTAGTTAATTCGATTTATGACAAAAAGAAATTTGGAGAGTATAAAACCTCAGGAAGAGAACAGCAGGGAAGGCAGCTCTGTGATTACCTCCCCCTGCACACATGTAAACTGCAGATGAGGTAAATTAATAATGAGGCTTAAAGTTACTACTCCACGTTAGAAAACTGAGTGAGAGGAGGCTGCAAGTCTGGGGAAGGAGAGGACTGTGCTGTCCAAGAGCAGGATTGTGATTCAGGAACTCTCTTCCAGTACTAAAACACCTCATCTTAGGACTAGCTATTAAATAAACATTTGGTGGTTACATTGGGTCGAAGATGCTCAAGACTTGTTTCCTAAGGCTTGCAAATGTCATTGAACTCCCCAAACTGGGCACAGCACACTCAGTTTTTCCAGGAGCAGCTGACATCCTTCCTGCCACATCAAAGGTCTTTGGCTGTTAAAACAGGACACTTGGTTCTGCCAAAAACTTCTGTACATGGCACAGACCCCTGATGGGGAAAGGGCAACCTGGGATTCCAAATTTCCAATTTGTGCAGGAAAGCAGAGATTAAACTTCCTTGTTCCATTTCAGCCGCTGTAGCTCTGTCACTGTAGATAAATCACTGGAGCCTGGTTCAGCTCACATCCCAACTGATAACAGGACGGAAGTGCCCGGAGGGAAAGTTAAACTAGAGGGTCTCACATTCCTTGGACTCTCTAGGTTTGGTTCTTTCTACAAACCAGGATGCCTTTCTGGGCACCTGATGTGAAATTTCTCCCTGATGTTGCCTCTATCACCTCTCTGGCTGTCACTGCCACAGAGCCCTGCACAGGGAGCCCCTCCTCACCCCATGGCTCCACCACCAGCCATGCTGGAGGCCCCTGAACATCCCAATTCATGCTCCTCCCTTCCACTGTCCCTCCTTTCCTGTCCCAGGAAGTGTCAGCCCTGATGTCCCCTCTCCCAGCCCCTGCGAGGTGACCTCAGTGACATAGAGGGGCCAGAGGTGGCATTTATTTGCTCTCATTAACAGATAATTACAGAGGGCTCTGAAGCTGTCAGATCTGATAAATGGACATTAAAATAGTCCTTATCTTCCTTCACTTTTCCCGTTTTCCCTCAGAACAGAGCACAGAGTTCTATCTGGAAAGGTTGAGGGTGACCTTACAAGCCCCTGTCTCCAGAGAAGCTGCTAAAAGCAGCACAACCTCCTGCTGAGTCAAACCCCGTACCTGTTCACATCACCACCCATGGCTTCTCAGTTTGTTTGTACCCATCAGCCAAATCTTTCCGAGGAAATTCAATCTTTAGAATGGTTTTCCCATTAACCTTCGCCATGGAAAGCCACCAGAAAGAACAGCGAGACAGCCACGTTCAAAACCAGCTCTCACAGCAACCAAACAGCTGCTGGGTGGAAAGTCTCTGGGGCAATGTGAGAGCCTACAACAGCCCAAAAGGGACCATTACCCAAAGAAACAGCAGCCAAAAGGGGACCATTGTCCAAAGAAACTTCTTGAAATCCCAGTTCCGAAGCAGGGAGGAGGTCAGAGCAGATAATCCCACGTCTCCAGGAGCTCAGGCAGTGCCCTGCTACAAGACAGAGTCTGCAGACCCATCATCAGGGCTGAAAGCAGGGAAATAAGTCAATAATTGTGTAATCAGTAGCATCTTACTTTTTTTTAATGAACCTGTAGGATGAGGGCTTCCCCCCAGCATCCTCCCTCTCCTCTGTTTCCCAGAGCTCATCTTTCACTTTGTCATGCAATTCCCGGCTGGCCAGCTGCAGCCTGCCTCTATCCCTTTTCCATTACACACTCGGCTGAGCCGAGGACGAAAGGGCCCCCGGATTCCAGCGAGAAGGTAATTAATTGACTTTCTGCTCTCGTTGCTATGCGGCAAAGGTGGAAGCCGCAGCAGCTATAGTTCATTTTTAATCCTGGAAGATTAGTCACAAACGGCATCATTACCGAGGTGATCAGCTGCCCCAGTGAAGACACTGGCTCAGGGAAGGGGTGTTCTCGGGAAGAGGAGGGCTGTGAGGAAGAGACCTGGAGCCACGAGTAACACACCCACCCCCTGCTAACCCATCAGCCAGGTGTTAATTTTGTGCCTCATCTCCTCAGTAGCCTTTTCCTTTATAGCTTAAACCTGCCCTGACCTCCAGGTTGGGCAGAGAGCAAAGCCACCTCTGCTCTGCTGGCTGGTGTCAGCCGCCAAGACACACACACCAGGTAGGAACAAAAAAAATCACTTTTTGGAGTTGAAAATAATCAGCTGATTGGATATCCTGTCCCTGGCAGTGTCCAAGGCCATGCTGGAGCAACCTGGTCTGGTGGAAGGTGTCCCTGTCCATGGCAGGGGGTTGGAACAAGATGGTCTCCAAGGTCCTTCCCAACCCAAACCACTCTGTGATTCTGTGACTGTGCCATGTGCCCAGCTCAGGCAAGCACCTTTCCCTGCTGAGACAGCAGTGCTGTGCCCTTGGGGACACCAGACATCACCAAAATCAGTTTCTAAACATGATAGAATGGCAAATTCTACCAAAAATTTTTAGAAGATAATTTTTCAGCTCAAAATACTAAAAACTATTCTCTAGCTGAGACAGCAGGGTCAATTACATGCAGAAAATTATAGATATGCTGAAAATATATTTGAATTTCAACTCCAGACATACGCTGTAAATTAATTCCTCTCTCTTCAGCAGCAAAAAGTAATGGCAAAAATATATCAGTTATTTGGGCACATTCATCCAGGTAAGGGCTTCTCACTGTGCTGGAATTTGACTCCCTTGAGTAATCAGCTGGTTCTCAGCAGCCCACTCTGGCTTTTGGTGATTTCTCACTTCCCAGCAGCACGATGCCTCCAGCCCCACAGGGTCTCATGTGCTATTTGCCTGAGAAGGTCAGCAGCAGAACAAATATTTGCTCTTCCTGCGTCTCATTTAGGGCATTATAAGAATTAAAGTTTTACTTTATGATTAAACTCTGTATCTTTCTACCTCTCTTTTTTCCCAAGCTTCTTGTCACCACGAGATTGTTGCCTTTGATTTTCAGGTAGCACCTGAAATGTACAAAATGCCATTTTGTCAGCACACAGAATTTTGCAGAGATCCAAGTCTTAGTGATAACACAGAAATTATTGTTTTGAATGGTTTGGGTGTGAAGAAACTTTAAAACCATCTCATTCCACCCCCTTGCCATGGGCAGGGACACCTTCCACTGGGCCAGGATGCTCCAAAACCCATCCGACCTGGCCTTGGACATTTCCAGGGATTCTGCAGGAATGCCCTGACATGGGGCCAAACTAAACACATCTATAGCGACAGAAAGGATTTTTCTGCCTTGTCCTCCCCTCAGCAGGGGAAGTTCAGCCTTTTCCAGTCATTCATGTCCCAGGACAGACTCGCCTGTGGATTGAGGGCTCGCTCTTTGTCAGCCTCCAAGCAGTGCCTGAGGAGCACGCAGGGGCTCCTCTGGAACGAGCCGAGGGTGGAAGGAGGGATTCCTGCCCACGAGGTGAAACCTGCCACTGGAAACAAGGCAGGGATCCTCTTCTCACTTCTGGCCACGGCCGTCGCCGAATTTCCATCGCCTGTAAAAGCACAAGGCTCCCACCCTGCCAGCAGCCCCGGCAGAGCTGTTTCATTCCTCTAAGGTGTCAACTGCTCTCCCCCGTGGGCCTGAGCACAGATCGCACTCGGGGGGCTGTGCAGGGGCCTCAGCTGCAGCAACAGCAGGAGTAAAAGCACATTGTTAAAGGTGTCGGTTCACAGCACACGGCTGGGGCGAGGCCGGTTCATTTTCACCTTTCTGAAACTGTTGCGAAGCCTGAAAGTAATTTCTGTCGCGATTCTGTGAGCCTTGTGAACTGCCTCCTTCGTCCCTGCTGGTGTTTGCTGTGAGACTCGGTGAAGGTGACCCGTGTTTCTGTGCTGCTTGCAAACAGCTGTTTTTTCTGGTTTGCTGATCCTCACGACCCGTGTGGCTCCACAGCAGCATCAATGCGTGCAGGCGGCAGCAGCAGCAGCATCCCAAGAAGCTAATTCCAGAAGTTCCCACCCCCCTTCCCATCGCTGCGTCCCAGGGATTTCTGCTGGCGTCACCGACGGCATTCAAGCCTTTACCTGCATAAAAACTGCGCTTCCCCCTCCTCCCCCCGAGCCGCCTGCTCTCAGGAACTGGGACACACCTCTAAGGTGCTCTCCAGAGCCGTTCTGTAGACAACAAGAAGCCAAAATGGGTTTTGCTGTTCGAACATTTAACAACTGGAGCAGATTTTGCCGGCTCGGTGTTTCCAGCCCCCTGCACTCTCCCCGTGCCCGGCGGGGTGTGCCCTGAGCTGCGGTGTGTTCAGCTGGAGCCCTTCCCTGTGCCCACGGCAGGGCTGCAGGGCTGCTGCACCATGCCTCTGACGTGGGGTTTGCATCAGCAAAAAAAAACCAAACCAGTGCCTGAGGTTGTAAAGAGGAATTTCTGAATGGGCACACCCCCCTCGGCAGAGTACTGCCTTGTGAAAGGAACAAGTTTATTTCCTGAGACGCAATAAAATGAATTGTCTTTAAAAACTGAGGTGGGGAAATGCACACGTATGCCTTGTACGTAGAATAAAGAACCTTCTGAGCTGGTAGGGGCCTGCAAGGATTGAGTACAAGGCCTGTCCCTGCACAGGGCACCCCTAAGGATCCCACCCTGCGTCTCAGAGCAGTGTCCAAGCACCCCTTGAGCCCTGACAGCCTTGGTCCTGACATAGATTCATCTATTACGTAGAGAATACAGTGGCTACAGTAGATTATTATTTTATTTTCCCCATAGAGTTAGAGTGGGATGTGATTTGGTTCAGGTTTTATGCCCTCAGATTCTCTCCAGGGCGGTTTCTGTAGGTTCCTGGGCAGATGCTGGAGGTACAGCCACTCACCAACATCCCTCCATCCATCCACCCTTATTCCAGCTACCCCTTTGCTCAGGAAATCACTTTGCTCTTTGGGGGCCTGTCACAGAGGAGCAGCCAGCACTGACTTACACCTTTCAGAAGGGTCGAGCTGGGCAGATTCAGAGCTCTGGATTTTGAACATTTTGTTGTGCTTATACGCTGGGTGGGCATTGTTGGACAGAGTGCCAAACGCTCAGCCTACACAGAGCGAGGGGCTGTGATTGTGTAGATAGGAGGCCTGAAACAGCATGAGGCAATGGGGAATTATTCCTTGCCTTATCTCCTCTGCTCAGAGCACGTCATCATCCCTACCATTCCCGATCTCACAGGTCCCAGAGGATGTGGCTGCCAGTGCTGCTCACCTGATAAGGGAAGCTCCATCACGTGTGTTTGTAGAGTTTCTTTCCTTACATATTTTGCGTAGCCACGACTGTTTTCTCACATTTCTTATACAAAAAGACACCTGGAAGACAGCACATGCAATGAACTCTGATTAAAATGCATGTCTAAGCTGCTGCTGTCACAGCATCCACAGTGGGGACCAGGCCTGGAGGCCTCGTATTACAGCAGATCGTGCAGATTGCTATTTGATAGGAAGCAATATGATAATTGTCCCAGAAAAAAGCTGTCTGCACAAGAAGATGTGGTGAACACTCTCCTCTCTCTCTCCTTTCCCTGCACTTTAGCAGCAGAGGTGAGCCTTAGTGGCCATTTGAAATGCTCCATAGAGAGCAGCCCATTCCCAAGGGCACCCTTCCCCACGGGAGCTGGAGCCTCTGCTTTCCTCCTCTGGTTGCATTACACTGTAAATAAAAAGCAGAGCATTTTAAGGCACTGTAACCTCTCCTCCTGCACACTCCCATGGCCAAGGTGGTCTCCATTGCCACTGGCTCAGACAACGAAACCAAAAAAAGCAAGCTGAGAAAAGGGAGGTCATAGGTATGTAAAGTTTATGCCATACACATCCTACATGGGAGTATTTGTGTGCTCACCCAGGGAGATTACTGCCTGCAGCCATCCAAACAGCCCCAGGTACAGGGGACCTGCTGTGCCCATGCAGGGACTTGCTCAGCTACTGCAAATTGTGCCTGAACCCAGCAGAGACATCAGCTGGGATCTGCAATTCCCTGCTGCAGAGTCCCTGTTCCTCATTTAGCTGTAGGCTGTCCAGGGGAAAAAGGATCAGCCTGTGGTATCTCCTCAGCTGGCAATGAGGGAGGCTGGCTAAGAATTGTCCATCATTCAGTGGCCAATGTCTGATTCTCAAGTGTGGCTCTTTTTGGGCTGAGGCCCCAGTCAGCAAACATGGTGAGTATCATGTCTGCAGTGCCAGGTGATGTCCCTCAGCTTCTGTGCTTTTAGTCAAGGTGAGAACACCACAATATTCGGGAAAGGTGGAGGGCCAGATTTCATCTAAACAAGAACTGATGTCCGGCAAAATGCACACCATGGAGCAGAGGGACATTTCCTGCCTTTCAGAACTCCCCTGTCTGTTGGAAAGGGGCTAAAGGCAACTTCTAGACAAGAAAATAAGGAAGGAGGTGCTCTGGGCAAGATGTGCCTATTTATTCATAGATAGAAAAAGGTTTTATTCATCCACTTTTAAAAACACGGCAAAACACCCCATATCTGTTTCTATGCCTGAGCATGCCTGTTAAAAAAATGGCAATGCTAAGCCTTCTTTTGTTCACAGCTTTTGGGGAAGTTAAATATTTTGATCTCTACCTTTAGATCACCAAGCCCTTGGTATTTCTTTCCAGGCACCCTACTCTGATCCCGTTGCAAGAAGTGGAGGAAATTCTTTTGCTTTCATGGGCAGACGGATCAGGCTCATTGGGAGTTTCAAGCCTTGCCTCTTTGTTATGTTTCAGGTTTGTGTGTTTAAGAATTGGCTTATTGTCCAGCCTGCTAATGTTTTCAATTATGTGGAGCCCGATTCAATATCCCTACCTGATGGGGAGGCAGCAGGAGTTGGCTTTTTGTGTTCTCTGACCTAGAGCTGACTCCATTTGCTGCCTATCTGACTAACTAGCGAAGCAGAAAATGCTCACAATACAGCACAATTAATGACAGACTCTGAAAAACACACCAGATCCCAGCGGACAGGAAGAAATTAGGCTCTTGCACAGTGAAGGAGTTTGTTGATGATGTTTTTCTATTTATAACATTTTAAAGGGCAGGCGGGAGCTAGGTTTAGTGGAAAATCCTGACTGCTTTTTTTATTTTTTCCTAAAATTTGCTTATATTTTTTTTTAAATTGGAAACAATAATATTAAAATTCTCTCCAGCTGTGTGGGTCTTTGGAGTGCCAAGAAAGAGAGAGGGTTCCTCTGGCCTTTAACAATCTGTCTCTCTTGGCAAACATGGCAAAGTGTTTAAATCTACATAAAATGAGAAATACCCCTTAAAAATAATTGTCAGTACTGATATACTACCATTAAACAGGATTTTATGGCAAAGAGGCATATGAAAGGATATATCTGGAGTGCTGTGTCCAGTTCTGAGCTCCTCAGAACAAGAAAGAGCTGCTGGAAAGGTCCACTGCAAGTCACAAAGTTCATTTGGGGTCTGGAGCATTTTCCTTTTGAGGGCAGACTGCAGGAGCTGGGCCTGTTCACTCTGGAGAATAGAAGAATGAGAGGAGAATCTCATCAATCCATACAAATATCTCCAAGGGATGTCAGAGGATGGTGCCAGACTTTGGGGGTGCCCAGTGACAGGATGAAGAGCAATGGCCAAAATTGAAGGAATTTCACCTCAGCGTGAGGAAGAACTTTACACCGAGGAGGCAAGCACTGGAATGGGCTATGGGTCAGGTTGTGAACCCCTCAGTTTGCAGGAAAACACCAACATTGTGTTAGCAATCACTAATTTCATTAAGTTCACCGTGGGGATGGGTTGTGCAAGCTCCTGCTCTTTAGCTCTGGTGTGTGAGGTGCCTTTGGACACTGTGAGAGAACCTACAGGAGCAGCACAAGCTCATCAATGTGATGATGAGAATAGAGGGAGCAGGACCCAAGGCATCAATGTGAGGTGCAACAAGGGGAAAGAACAGACACACGGAGCTATCTCAAGGCATGACCTCTGTAAATCAGGAATATATTGACTTACAGTGCCCTTCTCTCCAGCCTGCTTTTGGAGGAGCAAATGCTACTTTGGCAGATGCTCCATACTAATATTTTTTAACACTTCCTGCCATATTTAAATATCCAACATAGATTTTTACCTAATCTGATCTCTCTGCCCTGGAAAGTTTCCCCATGCCCTGTGTTGTCCCATGGTGAGATTTCCAGGCAGCACATGGGTCCTGCTCCACGTCACACATGGAAAGGAGGGAATGAAAAGCAGCACCATCATTGCTGTTCACTCCGTGGCCACGAGCCTCATTCATTGCACAGAGGTAGACACTGCTCTCAGTGATGAGTTCGTGTTTCCCCACAGGCCTTTTTTCATGGCCAATAGAGCAACCAGAATTTTTCAAGCACTGATAAATACATCTGCCCAACGATTCAGGAGGACACGGCAGAGTCAATCCCATCTTACCTTCGAAGCAGAGTGCTTGGCTGTGTAGTGAGCTTGAAACACTCAGGATCTTCTGGTTTCCCAAAGGACTTTAATATTCTTCACCCTCTGGTATCTTCCAAATCCAAAACTCTTGGCTTTAATTGCAGACTGGAAGAGTTGGACCACTCAAAAATCAGGTGTCAGAGTATCAAGTTACAACATATGAACATAGCTCTACATTTGTCCTTTAGTGAGCAGTTTTTGAAAAGCAAATATTCTTTAGCTTGATAACATTAATTTTAATGCCAATATCTTTCATTAATCCTCTCTGCAAGCACTGAGCACTGTGCCAGGCCAGGGCTATGATAAATGGGGAAGTGCCATTTGCCCTCTTTGAACTTTACATCATTTGCATATTTTGGCAGTGAGTTTCTAATTCCGTCCTGTCTATAAGTGTTTGTGGGGGTGGTATTTTGTTTGGTTTTGGGATTTTTTTTTGTTGTTTTTTTTTTTGGTTTTTTTTTGTTGGTTTTTGTTTTTATTTTATGGTCATTTAGCATCTGAACATATATTTTAGTAAAAGAAAAGAAAATATTTCAGAAATTCCAGTTCCCTTACTGTTTTTCCACACTTCCCAGCATTTTATTAGGGAGACATAACCCTGGATCAAGTGGTAATACAGGGCCTTGAGAGAGCCTGTAAATGGATTCTAAATTGATGATTAAAAGCCTTTTTTTTTCTTTCTCAATGGGAGAGACTAATGAGTTTTAATTCCTTGAAAAGCCAGCTACTGCAATAAAAGGAGATTTTTCTGTTACCAGCAAATCGTCTGGTTTGGAGACTGGTTTAGTGGTTTGTGTAAGTCCTGACTGAAAAAGTGTCTGATTAAGGCTGTGTTTTGTCTTTCAATAAATTCTAAGGAGTGCAGCTGAAGCAGGTTGTAATTTGTAAACACTCATAAGGAAGGAGAGGTGGAATGGAACAGACATATTAGCCAAAAGGAAAAATCTGAGCATTCCTTACCAGCACCCTGGTATAGCAATAATCTTCATGTGCTGAGAGCACTAAAGCACCCACAGAGTGGTTTAGGCCCCACAAGGAGAACAGCAGCAGCTGGATCACTCTCAAACCAATAATATTTCAGATCTTAATTCACCATTTGGGCTCTTCACCTGAGGGTTCTCTGCCCGTTTCTCTCTCAGGAGAAGTCCTTCCAGTTTCAAGAGTGGAAAAGACAACACTTCTGCCTCTGGCCATCTTCCTTGGGAGAGAACTTGGAGTGTCAAATAAATGGGGAGGAGATGAAAAACCTGCTGTCTCCTAGAAAACAAAGTGTTAAGGGACACTGGGATACAGTTTGGAGGTCTGGACACCTTCCAGCTGCTACTGGGGCAGAGGAGAGCTGTGAAAAGCACGGTGAGGGGGTGTGAAGCCCTTGATAACACAGCAGCAGAAGCAGAAAAAAGGGGTGGACTTGAGGGAAGGACAACAGGCTGTGTTGGGGCCCATGAACCCCTGAACTGCTCCCTGCAAGGATTCCCTCTGGAGCAGCAGAGGTACCTGGGGAGAACCCCCACAACAGGGACAAGGGGGTCCTGGTGCCATCTCCTTCCTCGCGCCACCGAGGAGCTGCAGGGGAGAAAACCAAAATTGGAAGCCTCAGGAGTGAGATTTATTGCTTGGTTAATGACATCCTTCCCTTCCCAATGACCCCGGTGAAGCAAGAAAAGGCTGAGTGGCTTTATCTTCATTCAGTGCCCTGGTCCTTCTGGGACACTTGAACCTGATTGCATCACTTTTGGTGTCAGCCTTGATAAGATGCTGATTGTGTTTCCCGTTTTTTTCCATGGCAGAGGACTCCCTCGGCAGCCTGGATGGTTAATGGGAGCTGACTGGCTCTCCAGTTTGCCAGAGCAGCTCCCTTTGGCTTCCTGCTGTAGCACATTAACACAACAAATTAACATCGTAATTGCATTTTCACAATTTATCACTGTGGAAAAGGGAAAAAAAAAAAAGCCAACCTAGAAAAAAGGAAGACCACAGGCAAGGGCCCAAGAGACAGGTTAGTGAGGCAAGTCTCTGTCTGCACCTCCCTTCCCTTCTATTTATAGCCAGCCATTAAGTTATGCTAATAAACAGCCAGCCACAGGCTATGACAAATCCCCTGCTCAGACATAGGAAGAGCTGAGTTAAATATATTCAGCTTACTCAACTCCCAGGTCCGGTGTGACTGCTACCAAACCCAGAACCACAGGGATCTAAGAGCAGCTCCAGCACCTCTCACTGACACCCATTCATGCATCACAGCCATGGCAGGAGCACGAACATTTATATATATACATATGTAAATCAAGCACAGGATAAATAAAACATGGCAATTCAAACAAAATACCTGGCATCAATGGCTCTGATTTAATTATTTTAGCAAAAACCACTTCACTACAGTTCATAAACTGAATCATCTGGGAGAAAACAGCCCTTCTAACCAAATAGCAGCGTGATGCATCTGCCACCAATTTCTCCAGAGCAATTGCATCAAAAATAGCATTTATTGTAGCTCTGCCTCACATGCAATTGGTTATTTTATTTCTGTCTATATGCAGCAGTTCCTAAAGGGGATAGCATCAGGTCCTCACATAACCTATATATTTAATCAGATTATCCAATTAAATAATACAGCCTTAAATGAAAAGTCTGCTATTCCCTCGAGCAGTTCTGGGAATGCTTTCATTGCTTGTTCTTGTGCTTCAAATGTACCAGCAGCACTGCCTTCTGCAGCTATATTTGGGTATCCAGACATTTGTAAAGCACCCATCACTAATTTTTAGATGCCAATACCTTGTTTTCCTCATCAAATTATGTCAGTCAGAAATGTCACATTCATCTACAAAGCCACAGAGCACATAAAAATAACGAGTGCCTTTATCTTTTCTGACTGAGCAAACACAGGACGAAAAAGTGATTGTGGTGATGGGGTTCCTGTGGAGGAAAGGGGAATCCCAGCAGGGTGGTGTGATTGTTGTCCCCCACAGGGCTGAGCTGCACCCTTGGGAACTTGCCAGCGTGTACCTGGCAGAGGAGCAGCCAGGGAGGCTGGATAACCCCCGGGATTCCCTCTGAGTTCCCCAGCAGGCAGCACAGGAGGTGCTGTGTGACAGTTCTGCTCCTGGGGTGAGACTCACTGCAGTTCACCCCTGGCTGCCCCACCCTGGCTGCGGGGCTGCAGCAGCTCTGATGCTCCAGCTCTGAGGCTCCCTATGCCCTTCTGAGCAAGGATATACAGGCATGGAGAGGCTTTTCATCAACTCTGAGCAGAAAGAGTAGGGGTTTGCAGATCTCCAGAGAAGGATTTCAAGTGAGGAAGGTCATCACTGCTCTGCCCACAGGGAAAGCTTCTTCCCACAGCAAACCTGATGAGGATGGTGACAGCCCTGGATGTTTTCCCTCCCAGTCCCACCCTGGCAGGACATGTTGCCTTACTATCGATTTGCAGGTTAATCCAATGTCTCTATATAATTTCTTAAATAGTTACAAATACAAAGTACTGCCAGGAGAGAGGCAGGGAGGTGTTAGAGCCCAGCGGTCTCAGGGAGGTGGAGGAAGCCACACAGTGGTTCAGCACCGTGGGTAAGTGAACACAAACACCAAGTGTTGTAACACCATGTTTTCCCATGGGAAAAACTGGGGGAAAGTGGCAGATTCAAGACTGAGCAGACTCTGCTGGCTACTGCAGCACTGAGCTCTCTCTGAAAACCAGTCACAAGGTCCAGGGATGCCGATGGGACTCCACCATGAGGGTCTGACGTGGTGCTCAGGAGTTTCTGCCGGTCTGGCTCTCCCAGAGTGCCCGAGCTTGGGCAGACTGGGAGGTGCTGGTCAGAGCCCAAACCCCATTCTGTGTTCAGGTATCAGTTGCATCACAGCTGCATGAACAGAGACACGAGCCTGTGTACACCACCACCACATCAAACAAAGGATTCCCAGCCACTTTTCTCCATCCACAACTCCTGAAGACAATAAAATAAATTTTTTAAATGGTTAAATATCTTTTCTATTTCTTTACTCCTCCCTACCACCTCAGTAAAGCAGGTGAGAGGCATCAACCTCTGCATCAACTCTTGGACATTCCCCGACTTCCCAGCCCTCCCTTTCCTCCAGAGGGCAATTGGGTGGAAATAGGGACATTTTGCAGTCATTAAAATTCCGTTTTATTTTTAGCCAGACACGCTGCCATTTAAAAAGCTCCCTGGTGAGCAGGGGATTGGCAGTACGGGGAAGGGAGAGCAGAGGCAGCAGGGGCTGGGGAGGATGCAGGGGGTGTGGAACGCAGAGGTTGCAGGAGCAGCAGAGATGCTGCTGGCACAGGGAAGGGTTGGCTTCTTGCCAGCCTGCTCTCTGCTCTGAAAAATAGCAAAGCTAATAACCTCAATTACAGCCCAGCCTCTCTGGGGGCCGCTGATGATGCCTTTGTTTATCTGAATCCCAACGTGAAAGCAAAGATTGTTTTTTGTCTGCAGGGGCATGTGTCGTGCAGACACTGGAGAAGTAAACAGTCCATGTCAGGGAAAGAAAGGTCAGAGAACCACAGGCTGGTTGGGGTTAGAAGGGACCTTTAAAAATCGTCTTTCTCCAACCCCCCTGACATGGGCAGGGACAACTTCCACTGGAGCAGTTTGCTCAGCCAACCCTTTGAAGCCAGTATAGATCTGCTACACTTCTTCTAAAATCCACTTTAGACACTGACATTTTTAATTCCTTAAATTCTGACTCTCGTGGGCTTGTAGATATTTTAACATGGCACCCAGAATGCAGTGAATCACCTGGAAGGTCCCTACCAATGCCTCAGTCTCAGCTGAAACAGGGGTGGGCTTTCACCCTGACCTGCTGTGCCTGTACCACTGTCCACACTTGCACTGCAGCACTCATAACCAAAATGGGACTGCTGGCCTTTTAAAGAAGCTTGGAGCTATTCTGTAACAGCAGTTGAGAGCTTATTGCCAAAATATTTATTTTATTAATAAATTAGTTAGAGAGGGATGCCTAGAAGAACTAGGCAGAAAGAAAACCACCCCATGGCTGTAGAATATTTGAGACTGGTGCACCATTTCTGGACTTTTGCAATTTTTCCTCCTTGTTTACAAATCTCTTCTTTGTTCAGGAAATCTGGAAGGATGGGCTGAAGAAACCACTACCTTCACCATGAGATGAGACACCTGAAAATGGAGTATGGCAACATCAATGCTGGGTCAAGAGAAATCCAGCCTGTGGTAGAGGTGAGCTCTGCCTTCCTCACCAGGAGGAATTAACTACAAGAGATTTCACAGAAATGACTGTCACTGTAAAATCCTCCTCGTATTTAAGCACTGTGCCTGCTGATGAGACGAGCAGTGCTTTTGTTCATGCATGGCTTCCCTCCGTGTGTCACAGGACCCCGAGCCTGCAGGCTCAGCCATTCAGTTGGCTCTGCCAGATGGTCCTCACAGAGGAGCCCCCACTGCAGCTGCAATGCAGTTTACTGCGCTGCAACTGCATTTTCTCTGCAAAAAAAAGCCACAAAAAGCCTTGTCAGGACCAGCAAAATCTGATGTTGTCAAGTTACAGGTTCCCTCTCAGCACCCCCAAGCACCTGAGGTGCTTCCAGCAGCACACCTCGGGGTTGTATTTGTATAAATTTCAGTGAGGGTGAACTTACATAATGGGAGTTAAACGTTCTCAATTCCCTGACAAAGAGGAGGCAATCAGCCAGCACTCACAGCCATGTCACGAGTCGACTCTGTGCCCTGTGTACACACACGAGAAACACAAGCCTTGTTCATCTGCAGCAGCACAAATCTGAAAATACATCTAATAATCCCCAGCCTCCACTCACCAGACACTGGATGCAGAGAAACAAAATTCTTCGTCCTGGGATAAGCCAATAAAAGTGCAATGCCAGCCGGTTTTTGGCAGCCTGCAGTTGGATGATAACAGGTTTCCAGGGTGTGTTAGACCAGGTTTACACAGACTGACTAAAACCAACACCCCTCACAGCCAGCAGGGGTAGTGGGGTTATGATGTCGATACATTTTGGCTATGAAAAACCAGGACCTAACGAGCAGTGTAACAGCTCAGGTTAGATACCCCTGCCTCAGGCTAGGAGTCAAATCTCTCCTTGGCTAAGAGAGCCTGACAATTTAACCTTTGCCTGATCTCACACATGGCTGGCTCTTAAAAAACTACAGCAGAAGAATTGTGAAAGGGGGAGGGGGCGGTTGGTTTATCTTTGACCTTGTTCGCTCACATTAAATAACAGGACACAGGAGGGTCTGACACGGCCAGGCTGAACCTCTCCACAAACACATGCTGGCTTTTCCTCTAGCCCCGAAGAGCTGTTGGGAAATCCACATGATCCAGTCTTACAAGACCCACAGAAGAAGGCAGGAGTCACTGCCTTGCCCTCACCACAGTGCTGAGCATCACCCAAGCCACACTGGACCAGCACTGCACTACCAGTGATGGGAGCCTTTACACCCTGGAACCACCAGCTGCACCTTCCTCTTCAGATCCCTTTTCCTCCTTTAAAGGAAAAAAAATTGCACAGAACTTGGAGCTGGAGGTTTGCCTTGCACATATTATGTGATTTTTCCAGTAAAATCGCAGGAACACCAAATACATTTGAGTTCATCAGCCAAACCCTCCCCAGGTGTCTCCAGCCCCCAGGACCTTGAGTCCTCTCCTGCCTCCACTCCCCTGCAGAAACACTTGCTATTCCTGCCACGTTTTGGCACACTGATGACAACTGGGATATTAAGGTCCCAGGCAAAGGCAGCCAGAGCAGCAGGAGAAATAGGAGTGGTGACAGGAATACTGAAAGAAAAACTGAGTTTTGTTCGTGTGGGGTTTATTTACAAAATAATCAAAGAAATGCCAAGGTCAGATCCAGTTCAAGATACCTGTGTGGGTAATGGACCAAATCCCAAATTGTCCTCCTGCAGACGATGTAGGTGTCACTAGAGCATCTTTCCTCTTGTCCTTTGCTAAGGAGCTACAGTTTGTCACACGAACCCCTTGGCACCTGCGGTGGTGCTGACTGGTTCCGTGGGGCACCAAAAAAACACTTGGCACTAACTTGGGAGAGTGACCCAGAGGGAACACCAAACAGCCATCAACCAGGCTGGAGCTCCAACAGAAGAGGATTTAACAGGTTTCCAGTAAAGCAAAGGGGTTGGGTGCAGGGCTACACCACCCAGCAACACAGTGCAAACACTGCTGTTACTGGGGCCAGAGGGAGAGCTGACCTTAACGTTAAATACTAAGTGGGTAACATAAAACTCCAAATTCAAATAGCTCTGTGCTTCAAATTAAGGTTTAGCTAATTGTTGATGCAGAAACTCAATAATCATAATTAACTGTGCTCCGATTTTTAAGCTCAGGGAGATTGCAGGCAGCAAAGGATGCTCCCCCAGCAAAGAGATGAGAAGGGAATAAAGAAGAGGGAGCAGTGCAGATGCTGTTGATGTTTTGGGGAGATCTGTGTGCTGGAGGTTGATTAGCAGTTGTCAGTGTCCTTTCTGTGTCAGCAGCAGATAAGCTGGGAGCAGAACACTGCAGGCAGCTGATAGCAGCAATTCCCAGATCAAGGCTTGTGTGGGCTGAGGATGCGGAGCTGGAAAGATTTCCTGGAGAAAACAACTTGTGATGCTGAATGGTTCTGAAGTTTGTGAAAAGTGCCTTGAGCCTGCTAAATACAAACATGTCACTGAAATCTTCTTCTCATCCTAGAGGAGTTTTGTTTTAAACAGAAAGCAGTATCTCTTAGTTCAAGCCCAAATTCATTTCAAATGCAATTAACTTTGCCAAATACTACTCTTCAACCGTGGCTTAGAATGTCAACTCCTTACAAACATGCAAGTTTGTTCTGGAAAACACTACAAATCTTGTGCTGTCACCCCACACATCACTCTCATCAATAAAGGACATCAACTTCATTAAAATAAACAGGAAAAAACCCCAGCTTTAAAACAAAGCAGTCACTCATGAACTGTCTGAAGGTTTACGTGGGAACGTAGGTGACTGGAAGGACTTATCCATCTTTAATTTCTTAAAGCCTCTTAAAAAACCCCACAACTGCTATGTAAAGAACTACAAACCCTTAGTTGCCAAGGAAAATAGAGAGACAGAGTGCCCAAGCCTCAAGCAGGGTGAGTGTCCCCAGCCAGCTGGGCCATGCAGGGGTCTGCCTTTCAGACAGGGCATCAAACCCATTTCTGGGTAATAGCCCTGTAATTTAGATATCAAATCCAGGCCAATGAGAGTCCAGTAGCCACAACCACCACGTTTTTAACCATCCAACCCAGCACAGAAACCCTCCTGTAATTCCCTTTCCTAGCACATTATCTTTAATCACAGGCATAATAGAGATTCAATTTGAGCTTTCAGCTGCATTTTCTTCCTTGTTATTCACAGTGCTGTATTTTCCTCGGCAATAAACAATTTTCCCCCATTTCATTTTGCATTGATCCACCTCAAAGAGAGTCTTTTAAGGTTTTAATAGCCCTATGTGGAAGCCCCTGGTTGGTAATGAAGACAGAAACTCAGGGTTTTTACCCAGAAAATCAAATTGCACAAAGCAACTGCGAAGAGAGCACCCACTTCCTTTGTTCTCCTGCAGAAAACATCCTCGGAAATTTGAGTTATTTGCAGTCATTTGACAACATTCGAGAGCCCAAATCCCACCATCAATAGTTGATCCAGCACGGGCAGGGCTGTTCAATCTGATGCTCATTCAGGGTGCAGTGACCACCCAAATTCTTTCTTACCAGAGGCCTGGGCTTTACCTCTTTGCTCTGGAATCTCCTCTAGTCCTTTCTCAACAAGCAACCTCTTTTAGCAGTATTAGGAGTCTCAACTGTTTAAAAAGAAAGTTGCCAAAACATGAAATTAATCCAGGCTGTGTAAATACACAGCTTCCCCCTAATTGACTCTTTAAATGCACCTGTGTCAATGCAGGCACCCAGAGATGTATCAGCTTGCAGGGCTGAAAGGTCTGCTTCCCCCCCTGAGGCAGCTGGGCTAACATTTCATAAATTACAATCATGTTTTCCTTTTCTGTTAATATTTTCATTCCAAAGGTCATTTACCACACACACTCTCACAAAGCAGGGGAAGGTGGAGGGAGCTGCTTGATCACCAGGCACAGGAGTCAGTCACTGCATTAACTGTAAGATGCAAATCTACAATCTTACTACAAAGATATTTCTATCTGCGCTTGCCTAGGAAGAGCTTCCTGCTCTGGATCACCTTGTGTCCAATGCCAGGCTCTGGGAGCAGGTGCAAGGCACCTCTCTACACATACCTCGGGCTGCTGAAGGTGTCAGATCATCACCAGGGCTTGGAGCAAGCTGCTCCAGGGGCAAGAAGGAGATGAATTTTTAAAGTCCCTTCCAGCCCAGTCCGTTCTGGGATCTCTTCTGAAGCTCAGTGCTTTGACTGGGCACCCTCACCCCACACTAAGGCAACCAAGCTGCAGTCGCCAGGAGCTGCTGCAGCCAGCCCTGCTCAGATCTCACAGGGGATCTCTTTTTCCTTGTGAGGAAAAAAGGACCAGGCTATACAGCAGGCATGGATCAACACCATGAAAGAGGGACCCCAAAGGTGCTGGGAGCCCTGAGCCTGCCCCAGCCTGAGCTGGGGTCTCTGACAAGGGGTGCTTCATCCCAGGAAATCAGCAACTACCTGAGCAGCATTTGGGTGCAGAGAACATGACTTCTACACACCGATCTGAGAGCCTTCAATGGTTAATAGCCTTTCTGAACATAATATTTTCTCTGACTATTATCATATTAGCCTGAGAACGCTTGTATGCCCCGTCCTAGAGGGTGTCAGGAGCTTGGTATTAATTAAATAGCAGATTTAAGGTTGTTTCTCATAATCACAGCTGTGATTTGAATTATTGCTTGATGATATTCTACTTTGGCCCGCTCGCTGCTTTTGATTGATTATTTGCATTTGCTGGTTTATAACATCCATGCATTGCTTCAGACAGAGGCATCTTTTTGTTTCTAACTGTATTATATTCTCTGGTCAGATGATGGATTGGAGTTCCCAGCACACCATAAACACCAGCCCGTCCTTGCCAGCATGATATGTATCTATATCCCATATTCACTCCTCAGCGTATCCTGTATTCAATCATCCTTATATTCATTTCTCCTGATATTATTATTATTATAAGCCTTGGGGAACTTGTTTTATAGGCTATTTAGTTTGAATTAAGCATGTATGCCAGTCACTTCTTGTTTCCAGAAGAGCACAGATGATAAATGGTAGGATTTATGCCTGGACTCTGCTTTGCACTAGTGCCCATCTTTACCAATATTTAAGTATTATTACTATTAGGTAAACAACATTGTCAGAACCTTCCATGCACACATTTCATGTGCTTGTTAGTGGGCTCATGAGGTACAATTGGAAATTGCATTTTATTTCTACCAACTTTCTGGTTTAATCAAATATGCTGTCAACACAGTGAGGTCTTTTGCCATTTTTCCCCCGTAGAGCTCATTGCCGCTTCCCAAACATAAATTCCTTGACTGATCAAGATAATGATTATATTTCAGCCACATTTCATCTTCATTTTGAACTGTCTACACATCGAGACCTATTGAAATGTGAGCTATTTTTTAATTAAACACACTTGGTTATTTAGGAACAATTTAACATCTAGACACTTACTCGGGGCAAGTGTTTGACCATCCTTTCTCTCAGCTTTGATGAGACCAAATCACATAAGCAGACACAGTCAAATGACCACGTGTGCAAGTTCTGATGGAATATTCAGACTTAATCCAATATTCCCCCACACTCTGTGCAGCTACGTTAGATTTTGGTGCTTTATGCCCTTCCCACAAGCAGAGCACACTTCAGATGACACAAGGCTCGAATCATTCCCCATTATTACTTTCTCATCCCACAAAAGAATCACAGAAATGTCCCTGGGGATTTCGGGCGTAGCTGGCATCCCTCGTGACAGGGGGAACACGCTATTGCTGCTGCTCTGCACCCCTTTGAAGCAGCAGTGAGTCACCATTCCCTGGTTTTGGCCTGGAGCCCACGCTTCCCTCTAACACTGCTGAGATGGGCCAGGCTGCAGATGGACAGCACGAGGGATGTCACTCCCCTGCCCTGCCCCTGGTGCCACTGCACAGACACAGCGACTTCTCCTCCTGTGAGTCACAATTCAGGGTTCTCTCCACGGGTTTGTGTGATATTTTTGCTTCAGTTTCCAGCTGATACTAAAAAATCCCTGCATTTACCCCCTTTCTGGAGGCATTTGCTGCACTGTGACAGCCTTTGGCACAGCAGTGTCACACACCATCAGGCAGAGCTATACATTAGTCAGCCCTGCTCTCCCAAAATAGAAGTGAGCAGCCTGATGCACGCAAGCGGATTATGAAACTATTTTGTCACATCTGCACTGGGAGATTAAAAGCTGACAAATTATTATCATCATGGAAATGGGTTCTCCAACAAGGTGAAGATTGGAAACAGCTGGGACGCCACCACCAGAGCTGAACACTGTCAAGACTGGCAGATTATCTCCTGTCTCCATCATTTTTACATACAATTCCAGCTACCTGACCAGAGATTAAGGCAGGGAAGCCTAAAATAAGGTACAATTCTATTTTTCAGCAAGAAGTTTTCCTTCAGTATGCAGCTGACAGGATATTTGGGAAGGAAAATCAAACAAAGAAATCACATCCCTCCAAACCCAGATAGAAAGCAAATCCTCCATGAGCCAAAACAGACAAGAAAAACATGCACCCACAATAAAAGGCTTTGCCTGGGAATATTACTATGAATTAAGATGATAATTCTTGCTCTCCACAAATCTGTAAGTAGCACATCTAAGCAAAATGAATCCCCAGATGCTGCAGAATGGCTTTAAATCAAGGGAGTAAAGAAAGCAGCCAAGCAGCAGCCAGCAATGCAGGCTCTGGTCACCTGATATAGCAGCAGCATCCCTCCTCCTCCTCACTCTCCCCGGGAGCACCTGGCCAGTGCCCTGCAGTCAAACCATCAAGAGATGACTCACAAATGGCTTTGGGAGCAGAGGCATCCTTGGGGATAGGACTGCAGGAGGATGAGGCATAACACACTCTCCCCACTTAATCCTTGCCGGTGTAAGCACATTTCTTGTGATAGCTTTAAGAAATAAAGTCCTTGAGCCAGCAGAGGAGGGAAGTGTGTCCCTGCATGTCACATCTGCATCCTGCTGCAGGTGTTCACAGGAGCTCAGGCCTGCAGCCAAGGCAGTGTGTGGGCACTGAGCGGGAGCAGAGGATGGGATGGGAGCTCAGGATCCATCACTTTTCTGTCTCATTACCCTGCCAGCTGCAGCACTCTCACGGAAGGGATACTTGCCCAGAGTCCTGATTCATTGGGTCAGAGAGATCATGGGCTTCAGGACAGGAGGGAGGAAGAAGGCGGGGCTGAAGATATTTTTATGCCTGACCTTCCTTAGAAGGTCAGGAGCTGGGGTTTGTTTCTTTGAAGATCCAGGCCTTGGTCTCACACAGCCTCAAAATGCTGCAGCACTGAGAGAGAACTCCATGCTGGAGTGGCCTCAGGAGCCAGGTCCCATGGAGAGAGGAGCCCATGCTGGGGCAGGACTTGTGACCCCAAGAGGAGCAGCCTGCTCCTGAAAGACTACACCCTTGGGAGACCCACACTGGAGCAGTTCATGGAGTACTGCAGCCTGTGGGAAAGCCCAATACTGAAGAAGTTCATGGAGAGTTGTCTGCTGTGGGAGGGACGCCGTGGTGGAGCAGCAGAGGGTTGTGAGGAGTCCTCCCCTGAGAGGGAAGGAGCAGCAGAGTCAGTGTGTGATGAACTGACCACAGCCCCACTCCCTGTACCACCCTGGGGAGGAGGCAAAGAATTCAGGAGTGAAGCTGAGCCCAGGAAAAAGAGGGGGTGGAGGGAAGGTATTTTTAGGGTTTGTGTTTGCCATTACTGCACTCTGATTTAACCAGTAATAAATTGAACTAATTTCTCCAAATCAAGTCTGTTTTTCCTGCAGTAGTAATGAGTGAGATCTCTCCCTGCCCTGATCTCCACCCATGAGCCTTTTGCTGTATCTTCCCTCCCCTGCCCAGCTGAGGAGGGGAGTGATGGAGCAGCTTTGGGTGACATCTGGCAGCCAGCCAGACTCAGCCCACCCCAGCTCACACCCTTATTCACACAACCTCTGGGGGACAGCATCACCTGCAGCTCCAGTGTCACCACAACCACCACTGAAGGCTCTGTTTCAAATGAGAAATTCTATGAGGTAAGATCATAGATAGGCAAAAGACCCCAAGATTTTGGTGCAGCTCTTCCTGCCAGGCTGGAGAAGGGGAAGGTCAGTGTGGGAAGCCTGTTCAGAAACAGTTCATATCCCCAGGCCCTGCAGTCTGCACTTGTGAGATTTATTTAAAGTACCCAGATACAGAAAATATCTCATGAATTCCTAAGGGCTCACAGTGTGAGCTTCTAACAAGTGAGCACTCAGGAACATTAAGGGAAAAGTTAGGACTTTTAAATAAACATTCAAGCTGAGCACTTGATTTATAAGTATTCTGTTTAACCAAAATAAAAGCAGAAGCAGCTCACCTCCCTGGCCAGCCACAGCCCAAATTCCAGTTGGGTGGGAATGGTTGAGATAACCTCCCTGCTCAATTACTCACAGAAGTCATCCAACAAATATGTCTGTTGAGTTAGATAACACTTTAATCAAGCTCAATATTTATGATTATCCAGGAAAAAGCCACAGCTCTTCATGCTCCACAGAGAGAAGGGAGTGTCTTTCTACCAGGAGTCATCTGAAAGGAAACTTGACCAACAGAAATCAATTTTCCAATCCCTGTATACTAACAACACTCTGAGTATTCCAGTTTTTTGAAGCTTGTTTACATTTTGGACCTGCTGCCCTGACCATGGGATGTGCAGAAGAAAAGCCCTTCCTGAGCTGGAGGGCCCAAAGTTCCCATAAGCAGAGCAGGACACAAAGCAGAGCAATTCAGCTCAGTTCTTCTGCACGTTTCCTGTTTCAAATGGAGATAATAAACCCTAAACCCACTAAAATATCTGCCTGAATATCCACAGAGGGAAGCAGGAGATAGGTGAATGTTGCTACACATTCCACTTGACCTGCTCGGTGTCCCACGTGGTTTGTAAAAGGTGTTATTAACAAATACTATTAACTCACTTTGTTTCCTACAAGGTACTGATTTCCAATCTTTTTAACAAGTCCTTTGAAACACTCTGTGATGTTTGTATTTATTGCTTGAGTAGATTGGAGGTCTCAGGTGCAAAAACTTGCCTGGGGCTACATGTCTCCTTCCACCATGGACTTGATTAAAGGGAAAATCCAGACCAATATGTAGAAGAACAATTTTACTGTTACGAGAAAACAATTTGGATGAGAGGATCAGAATTTTCTCCCTTTTGCCATATATAGCTCCAAATTTTCACTTGCTCTCAGTTCAGCAAGGAAATATTGATTAAAAGAAGATTCTGTTTTTCATATGAGCTTTTAATTTGTCAGACCCAAGAACCACACTATCCTCTGTGCTCTTGTCTGAATGTGCTTGTGTACCCTGAGCTCCCTTCCACACAAAATCTGCCACCCTGCCTTATTTATTATTGACCCGTCACAGTTTGGAAACACAGTTTAAAATAAATGAGCCTGAATGCCATGGCCATGGAGTTATTAAACTGCCTGGCATTGAGGAAATTGCTTTTCATAAACATCCTGAGCTCCTATGGCTTTTTATTTTTTCCTAAAGTGTTTAATTCGGTGAGAGCCCAAGTTAATCTGAATCAGTCTTCAAACTGAATTGTTAATAAGAAGGGAAGATGTATTATTGTTCGATATTGAAAAGCTGAAGTCAGAGGACAGAACAGAGAAAGGAGTTTTCCATGTACAAATAATATTCTTTGTACTTGCTGTCACTTGATGCACAAGCTGATCAGTGACAGAAAATGCCTCCACATTCTCAGCAGGTGAGGCCACACAGAGGATGTTCATTTAATCTCTCCTCATCACACATCCCAAATCCCAGTGCCAGTACCAGCACCCTCCTGCTGTTACCTGCTCACCCTGGCAATGCACAGTAACAGGTGCACAAAGAATAAAACAGCAATTTCCACGTTACTATAGGGGACTACAGCAGCACAATAAATACCCTGTAGTTGTTAATTCCCTATTAATCTTTCCAGCTGGGAGCACTCAGGCATGCCCTGTCTGTCCTAGGCACCAGAGGGGGTATGCAGGGGTAGGTGCAAGTCCACACGAGTTTTTGGAAAGCTGGATACATCACCCAGAGAAATGGCACCTGGAGATTGTAAATCCCTCTACACAGCCACCGAACACAGACAGATCCGTTAGGGACACCCTCGTGATGTTTGGGCATCCCAGCTCCTCTTTCAGGACAGACTGTCTCCCCCCCACTGCTCTTACCACACAACACACACCAAAGCCGAAGTTTGAAAAAGCTCTTTGAGCCCCTTCTGTGTGAAGCAGCCAGAGCTGCAGCAGGACAGGGAGACCATGGGGTGCCCTGCCCTACCTGCACACTTGGCAATCCCACTTAGAGCTGGGATTTGTTTCTTAGTTGCACTATATAAACATGCTGGCCTTCAAAACAAGCCTGGTCAGCCTCTGTTTGCCTCCATCTCAACATCTCAGCGTCCAGACAAAAGCAGGTTGATGAATCTCTTTCCTGTCCTTACATCCAGTGCTCCTTCACAGCCTCACAGGTATTTCAGGTTTGCAGTTTGTCTGAAGACTGACCAATTCTCCAGCCTGACAAAGAGATGAAGCAGCAGAACCATTCCCTTTCTGCACTTTACTCTCTGAATAGGGCTCAGAGGAAAGAGGGACCAGGATGACCCTCCTCACCTGTAGTAATCAATAGTAACCAGGAGGGCTCCCTGGAGCTTACACCAGGTCTGAAAGGAGCAATGAAATTTCCAGTACTCATCCTATTTCAACCCCAGCAGGACAAAGGGATGGAAACCAACACTGAAAACCCAGACAAAAACTGTATTGCCTTAGGTTCCTTTACCTTGTGAGTTTGCACTCACACGATGTGAAAACATGGCCAACACCAGCTGCCATCTCTTTAAGAGATGTTAAACTTAAGTGAATCCTCCATCAGCAATGAATTCCTGTTTGAAATGCCTCTAAATTGAAGAAAATGAGTATTTCTTTTTGCAGCAGAGCAGCGGCCTGGTCCCCCAATCGGGGTTGCTACGCAACCACCTCCTGCACATGGCTGATAACACTCCCGGCATTATTTCCCCGCCTGACTGCGCCGTCAGAACAAAGCCCGGCTAATGAAGCTTTCAGATGCCCCTGGCTCTGCCTCTGACGGTTCAACATGGGTTTTCCCTGCTCCTGTGTGACAGTCACAGCAGCGACTCGCTGTTCCTTCCAGCCAGGGGTGCTCCGGAGAGGGATGGAGGAGAGGAGGCCAATGGAGAGCCATGGACAGCGCTGGGGATGAGCAGAGCAGCCCCAAAAATGGAGAGCAGCCACGCCTGCCTCAGAACCAGGCAGTGGTGACCAGGCCCTCTGAAATGCTGAGCCATGAGCATCACAGGTCAAGCCAGACACTCTCTGCTTCCCTTTTGTCCATCTGCCCTAATACCCTTGTCACACCTCACTGCTACCTGCAGGTGTGGGGACAGTGAGGATGAGCTTCCTCTGGCCTGTACAAGAAGGGCCACAATGAAGACAACTCTCCAGGTGAAGCAGTTCAGTCCTTCTGAGCATTCACAGATTGTTAAAAAAATAATCTCTTGAAATAAATGTGACTGTGGTGGTCTCACAGAGCATGTGTAGGCAAACCTAGGTGAGCTGGCATTGCAAGAACAACCACTGCTGGCAGGAGCACCAGCTTCATTCTCCTGAGAGACCCGAGGCTGAAGCAGACCCGTTTTGTAGTGCTACCTCCACACACCTTATGAGCCCTACCAGGGATGATGATTCCACCACTTTCCTGGGCAGCCTGTTCCACTCTTTCAGTGAAGAAATATTTCCTATTCTCTGATTTAAATTTCCTTGGGGGCAACTTGAGGCCATTTCCTTTTATGTTGTCTCTTGTTACCTGTGAGTATAGACCCACCCCCACCTGGCTGCTTCCTATCCTGTGGTTGTAAAGAGGGATAAGGTCCCTCCCGAGCCTCCTTTTCTCTGGCTCCCTCCACTGCTCCCCATATCGTGCTCCAGACCCTTCACCTGGTGTAGCACATCTACCCTTTACCAGCTCATTTCCCAGGAGGGCAGAACACAGAGAAACTGAACATTTCTTGGGCCCTTCAGCATCTCATCTCCTTCATGGGACCACCCTCGATACATGCGTGGATGTGACACGATCCTGGTGTGGCCAGGCAGGGAGGGTGGGTGACAACACATGCAGTGTCAACTCGCCAGAGTGCACAGACACACCACTACAGCTTCAAAAGGGACAAATTCCTGTAGCCAAATACTTTTTAGACAGCACAGGGCTCTGGAAGAAGAGCTGGGGACAAGTGTTTCTCNTGTAGCCAAATACTTTTTAGACAGTGCAGGGCTCTGGGGACAAGTGTTTCTTACACCAGCAAGCTGGGAGGATTCCTGGGGCTAAAAGCACAAGGTAGCCTCACACAGCAAAGCGACATGAAGAGCAGCACCTGGGGACTCGGAGAAGGCAACATCTCCTCAGCTAAAGACAACCCGAGGAGCCAATCTTACCCTCAAAGACGTGAATTCTGCAAACAACCTGCTCAGAGCCACAAGCGAGCCCAGCTCACAGGGAATCCGAGCCAGCCCTGCTCGAGGGGGAGGCTGTACCCCAACCCCGCACCTGGCTGCGCACCCGGAGCCGTGACTCTGCCGGGCTGCGCTGAGCAAAGCGCAGCGTGGGCGCTTTCTGTGGGAGACAAAATTGCCTAACAAGAGACAATTATGTGACATTACCATTAAAAGCAGTGTGTGACAAAAAAAAGCTCTGAGCCTGTGTATCCTGAGGTCTGCGAAGCCCTTTCTCTACTTTTGTGCTAAATAGGTCTCATTTAGCCCATTTGTTCCTGTCCCAGCCAGGCAAAGCGAAAGTAGGGTTGATCGATTTGTTAATTACAGTAATTTTATCTTAAATAGAGACAGCTGAGTGTTCATCAAGTCACAACTCCGCCTGTTACTGAGAGCCCTACCCCCTGCTCAATAATTAGGGATAATAAGTGGCTCATAATAAATGCAACCCACAACAACGCGCTCCGAACGCGGCGCAGAATCAGGAGGGCTATTAGGGAACCCCCAGGTCTATTTCTCCTTTCGAAGGAAACAATGTAAAATCTTTAATTGTCTCTCTTGAAACCCTGAGACAGCTCTGCCAGTTTGTTGCAAGTAAAAGGCAATTATTCCACTTTCTGGCTGCTCTTGTGTCCAGAGGATGCTTAACCAGAGCCATCGGGTCGGATAAGAGTTGCTCTCTCCTCCTGCACTAACTGGGCATATGCAAAAAGCTGAGGTGGGAGGTAACACCAGTGGGTTATGGATAGCCTCACTCCTTGGGTGTTTTAAAACTCTGAGTAAGGCTTAAAATATTAGGTTTCAACACAAGTCACGAGTACTCCGTGCTCAGCTTGAAGCTTCCATCCACACACGTGGACAAACGAGAAGTATATTCAGTACTGAGGGCTCAGCTCACCCTTCCTGCACAGAAAGGGCATGCTGGCAGAAGCTGAAAGCAAGGGAAAACCAACCTTCCATCCTGCACAGGATAGGGAATTTCTGAAGCAGGTTTCTACAAGAGCAAGATTTAGGATGAGTGAGGAGAGAGGGCAACAGAGCTCGCTTGCATCTGTGTCTCTTCCAGACCCCGAAAAACAAACAAAACAACACACAACCCACATAGGTACGCTCACATCCTCCATTTCTGTAGGGTTTCTTCCTCTTTTCCTGCTTTATCCCCCACGTGGATTACTCCTGCAACTTCACCAGCTGGAGAACTGCAGATGGCCAAGATGGTCACAGAGAGGAAAACAACAACTTCGAATTCCCTTCCAAGGACTAAGGAGGAAAGGAACACCTTCCTTCACTCCCATCCTAAGGGTCAGCCCATGGCCAGAGCTAGATAACAGAGTTCAGTGTGGAGGGAAAGGCTTCAATCCCTTGAGCTCAGCGGATCCTGCCAGCTCCAGGTGCTGGGGAGAAGGACTTTGGCAGAGGTCACCATTCCTCGCTGAACTGGGGCAGCACAGCCAACAAAAAACTGCTTTGGCAAAGGGTGTCTGCCAGCACAAACAACAAAAATCATACCAACCTGAGATTGGAGGGATTAGAGACTGCCCAGACCATTTCTGAGCTGGTAAATCAGTGCAGCTGCACATTTTCTTTTCCACTGACTTAAAATATTGAACTTCGGCCTCTGTTTCCCTTCCACAAGGTGAAGACATGTGCAGCCCTCATGTGCAAACAAGAGCAAACAGGATTTGGAGAGAACTTTAAAATTCCATTCTTTCAGCATGCAAAACCACAAATGTCGTTTGTCTTGTTTCCAGCACTGGGGAGTGCATGAGGGTAAAGAAATAGATTTAATCACTCGCAGGGGCATTTTATTTACATGTATTTTATTTACAATAGTTGCTGTCACTTACTTTGCTCCAGGAAGTGAATTTACTTGTGGCATTTCCCTCCAAGAGCTGAAGCTTCACTTCTTTCTGTGAAGATTCTATATTTTTTGCAAATACTTTTTCCTGAGGCAAACTACTCTTTTAAAAATAATTATTATTGTTATTATTATTTTAATATTTCAGTTCCACTTCATCCAGAGCTATGTTTAACTAGCATCTGTGAGATTCTTTTATGCTCTGTCCCTTATCTCAGCACAACATACACAGTTGCATTCAGAGTAAATCCTGGGCTTCTGCTCTGAGCAGGGGAGAGCTGTGTAATGATCAATCACAAAAGCCCTTGGGGATGGGAGAGATTAGCACTTTGACACTACTGAAGGTGAATGGGTGGAATGAGTTTGATAAACTGGTGTTTCCCCCAGATAATTGCTCTGGAAGCTTTTTGAAGCCACTTGGATCCTCTCCCCCCTTTCTTTTTGAGTCTGGGTAGGGGAGTAAGCCCTGCTTTTCCACTAGCACTGCTGGACAGGCTGCTGCACTCTTTTTAAACACTTCACAGTGGATTTATGCCCCATTTCCTCACTATTGAACACAAACATATCAGTCATGATTTAACCAAAGATCCAGACTGGTTCCTGTCACTCTTGGCCAGTGTGGCTGGTCCCACACCCGAGTCACTGAGCAGGGCTCAGCTGAGAGGGCTGAGGGGTTGGGGAGGGGATTTCTCATGGGATATGGACACATTTCCTCAAGCTCAGACCTTCAACAGCTGCTCCTGTTCCTTCAGAAGTCACTGTGATTAGTGCTCACCTTCAGCGCCCATCCACCTTTCTCTGGGCTTTTCACACCCAACACCACCCTCCTCCTCCTGGATCATCCTTTTGCAGCAATCCCACAGGATCAGCCAAAGAGGAACTTCTCCTGAAGCTGTAACACAAAACCCTTGCCCAGCTCCCTCCAACCCCAGGTACATCTCTCTTCAGGCATGGGACAAGTCAGATGTGGTGCCTTTTCACTTGTTCTTAAGCACTAATGAAAATGGAGCCAGGAGATTTTACTGCATTTTTATTGCTTCACCGAATAAATGAAATTTAAATATGGAATTAAAAATTCATAAAAAATAAAAGGTATTAAAAGCCAGCCTTCAGAAGTGGGCTGCACATCGGTGACTGAAAAATTTACACTTACTTTTTGATACAAAGATAGGAAAAAAAATTAAAAAGCATATCCATCTGAAAAAAAAGCTGTTTTGGTTTTTTTTTTTTAACATTTCCTTTCAGTTTGAAGACCTGATATTTGTCTCATGAGAATCTCCCACTAACCTTGTTTTTCACAGCACTGATTCACATTGTTTGGTGTTCAAACCGCCCCACTCATCTGTAGTTCACAGCAGCAGTGATGTAGTCTTGACCCCTCAGTAGATATGGACACAACGTTTAATAAACCAGCACATGAGGGGTGGGAAAAAAGCAGCACTGTGTGATCTGCAGGGTGCAGTCCAGCTTGTAAAGGATCTTTAAGCTCACACCGTTATGAGTTGGGTATTTCTCAGGGTATCACACCTCTGGCACTGTGCCATCTTTACTCCATCACTGCCACAAAGAATTCCAGAAGGCATGCTCAACTGGTACCTTTGGTTTTTAATGCCCCATTTTAAAGCAGCTTGATCTTTCCAGAGACACAAATCACCCATCCTCGAGGTAAAGAATCAGGCTCTTTCAGGCACAGTTTAGGCCTTTTTATAAAAGAGGCACCTCAAGAATTGTTGACATCTGGGTCAGGGTGGGGAGGTTCTATTATAGGTTCTTAAGAAGACATCTATGAATGTGATCCAACCAGTCAATGCATCTGCACCATCTCGCTCAAAAAGAATAGACAGACTCTCTAACCTACAGATAAGATATCAGCACCACTCACGCAGTATTCACAACAAGCTGGAAAGAATATGGACTGTGGCTCACCTGTTCCTCAAGGATCTTAACCACCAAGAGGATTTAACCACACAAACAGACTTATCACCGAGGGAAGCACCTTTACAACAGAATCTAGGAGTTTGAGATAATGAAAAAAGAAAGCTACACATCATTCTGGGGAGAAAAAACAAGGAGGGGAGGGAAAATTCAGATTGCAGTGGAAACAAACTCCTTTAACAAAAGAAATAATACTGGAGATTGCCACTAGTGCATCTAGGATTTGGNAATAGTTGCTGTCACTTACTTTGCTCCAGGAAGTGAATTTACTTGTGGCATTTCCCTCCAAGAGCTGAAGCTTCACTTCTTTCTGTGAAGATTCTATATTTTTTGCAAATACTTTTTCCTGAGGCAAACTACTCTTTTAAAAATAATTATTATTGTTATTATTATTTTAATATTTCAGTTCCACTTCATCCAGAGCTATGTTTAACTAGCATCTGTGAGATTCTTTTATGCTCTGTCCCTTATCTCAGCACAACATACACAGTTGCATTCAGAGTAAATCCTGGGCTTCTGCTCTGAGCAGGGGAGAGCTGTGTAATGATCAATCACAAAAGCCCTTGGGGATGGGAGAGATTAGCACTTTGACACTACTGAAGGTGAATGGGTGGAATGAGTTTGATAAACTGGTGTTTCCCCCAGATAATTGCTCTGGAAGCTTTTTGAAGCCACTTGGATCCTCTCCCCCCTTTCTTTTTGAGTCTGGGTAGGGGAGTAAGCCCTGCTTTTCCACTAGCACTGCTGGACAGGCTGCTGCACTCTTTTTAAACACTTCACAGTGGATTTATGCCCCATTTCCTCACTATTGAACACAAACATATCAGTCATGATTTAACCAAAGATCCAGACTGGTTCCTGTCACTCTTGGCCAGTGTGGCTGGTCCCACACCCGAGTCACTGAGCAGGGCTCAGCTGAGAGGGCTGAGGGGTTGGGGAGGGGATTTCTCATGGGATATGGACACATTTCCTCAAGCTCAGACCTTCAACAGCTGCTCCTGTTCCTTCAGAAGTCACTGTGATTAGTGCTCACCTTCAGCGCCCATCCACCTTTCTCTGGGCTTTTCACACCCAACACCATCCTCCTCTTCCTCCTCCTGGATCATCCTTTTGCAGCAATCCCACAGGATCAGCCAAAGAGGAACTTCTCCTGAAGCTGTAACACAAAACCCTTGCCCAGCTCCCTCCAACCCCAGGTACATCTCTCTTCAGGCATGGGACAAGTCAGATGTGGTGCCTTTTCACTTGTTCTTAAGCACTAATGAAAATGGAGCCAGGAGATTTTACTGCATTTTTATTGCTTCACCGAATAAATGAAATTTAAATATGGAATTAAAAATTCATAAAAAATAAAAGGTATTAAAAGCCAGCCTTCAGAAGTGGGCTGTGCATCAGTGACTGAAAAATTTACACTTATTTTTTGATACAAACATAGGAAAAAAAAATTAAAAAGCCTATCCATCATCTGAAAAAAAGCTGTTTTGGTTTTCTTTTTTTAACATTTCCTTTCAGTTTGAAGACCTGATATTTGTCTCATGAGAATCTCCCACTAACCTTGTTTTTCACAGCACTGATTCACATTGTTTGGTGTTCAAACCGCCCCACTCATCTGCAGTTCACAGCAGCAGTGATGTAGTCTTGACCCCTCAGTAGATATGGACACAACGTTTAATAAACCAGCACATGAGAGGTGGGAAAAAAGCAGCACTGTGTGATCTGCAGGGTGCAGTCCAGCTTGTAAAGGATCTTTGAGCTCACACCGATATGAGTTGGGTATTTCTCAGGGTATCACACCTCTGGCACTGTGCCATCTTTACTCCATCACTGCCACAAAGAATTCCAGAAGGCATGCTCAACTGGTACCTTTGGTTTTTAATGCCCCATTTTAAAGCAGCTTGATCTTTCCAGAGACACAAATCATCCATCCTCGAGGTAAAGAATCAGGCTCTTTCAGGCACAGTTTAGGCCTTTTTATAAAAGAGGCACCTCAAGAATTGTTGACATCTGGGTCAGGGTGGGGAGGTTCTATTATAGGTTCTTAAGAAGACATCTATGAATGTGATCCAACCAGTCAATGCATCTGCACCATCTCACCCAAAAAGAATAGACAGACTCTCTAACCTACGGATAATTTTAAGATATCAGCACCACTCACGCAGTATTCACAACAAGCTGGAAAGAATATGGACTGTGGCTCACCTGTTCCTCAAGGATCTTAACCACCAAGAGGATTTAACCACACAAACAGACTTATCACTGAGGGAAGCACCTTTACAACAGAATCTAGGAGTTTGAGATAATGAAAAAAGAAAGCTACACATCATTCTGGGGAGAAAAAACAAGGAGGGGAGGGAAAATTCAGATTGCAGTGGAAACAAACTCCTTTAACAAAAGAAATAATACTGGAGATTGCCACTAGTGCATCTAGGATTTGGCAAATGAAATACTTTGAGTATACACTTGCAGGGCAGCCCTGCTTCTGCCATACAAATAAATATCCAACTGTGTTTAAAAACAGTATTTGGAGGAAGACATCCGGATTTCCGGTAAGGCTGGGTGTTCCACCCCTGACTCTGCACAGTGGGGTCCCTCACGTGAGGTATTTCAGCATCACCACAGGGGAAAGCAACACTTCTGCACTCCTCTCCACAGGCACAGTCCTCTTGGGGCCAAGGCTGAGTGATGATGATGATGATGATGGAGCAGCAAGGTGTGAGTGCTCTCTCTCCTCACGCCCCTCCAGCCCACAGTGGCCACACTGTGCCGAGTGGGATGGAAAGGTGCAGCCAGAGCAGGGAGGGCTCAGATCACTTCAGCCACCTCCCATCTCAGGGGAGGTTTGTCGACATTTGAACAAACACAGTCACACAATCTTCCACAAAGCAGTTCAGTTCACGTGGCCAGGTCAGATTACAACCTCACGTTCACTTCAGGATGTTTCCTCTGCTGTCTGTTGATAGATAGGTTGTTCATCAAAATAAATGCGTGATTTACCCTCATCAGGGGAAATTTGGGCTTGCATTACCAGCAGAGCTGCATGGGACAAGGCATCTCTCCTGTCACACTGCACATCTCAAAGGCTACTCTATTTTCCATACCTTTTTCCAAGGAAAGTTATTCTCTTGTGTTGCATGTAGGTATTTAACTGCAGACGTGAAATACAGGATGCTGGTGTCTCATCCCATCTGGCCTTTCTGGAAACATCCTTTCTCATTCTTCAAAGAACATAAAAGGAGCTTAATAAACCAGCTGAAACCCAAGGTCACAACTTCTTCTGGTGATGTGCCACAGGCAACCATGGACCTTACCAAAGGGATGTCCTTAGTACCACTGCAGCATTTGACTGCTGCTTCTCCAAAAGAAAGAGCAAATCCAGAACACACAAATGCCTTCTACCATGTTCAAGATGATCTTTCTTCTCTTCCATTCCATCTGTGTTGCACAACCCACAGTAGCTTTGCCTTCAGGGTTTGTTTTGGGGGGATATTTTGTTTAGGAATAGTCATTCCCCCTGAAAACTCTGCTATACAATAACAACTGCTGCTTGTTTCCAACACCCCTGTTAGCAGAGAGTGCTCTCACTGCCAGCTGCCATGGGAGCAGTTGATAAAGGTGCTTTTCCTCCAAAGAAACAAGGAGTGTCTGCTCTGACACTACAACAGGAAAGTCTCTATTTCCACACCTTCCAAAAAACTGCAACCACGCTCTTTGCTTTGCTCCTTAGAACATCCGAGGATGAGATGGGTTTTGCTTAATTATCCACTCAGCATGGGGGTTGATGTGGTACAAGTCCAAGAGGTAAGTATCTGGGTCCAGGCAATGTTCACCTGTTAAAACAAGATATTCAGAAAAAAACCCACATTTTTCAACATCCATAGTCCTTTACTTGCTAGACTTGGTTTTTTGTTTTTTTTCCCCATTTAAAAACTAGCATTTGTTCACCTTCATTTCAATATTACAACCATTCACAAGCATTTCCACAAATCTGAGGTAATGGCTTTGAGAGAAAAGAGAGTAGATGTACAGTAGATATTAGGAAGAAATTCTTCCCTTTGAGGGTGGAGAGGCACAGGTGGCGCAGAGAAGTTAATTTTAACTCCCTCCTAAAAAAAGCTAATCGTAAAAACTGGATATCAGAGCCCTTATTTTCAGCTGCCATTTGTACTTACCAATATTGCCTCCCACTTCATACAGGAGCAAGTTTGTGCACTCCACCGAGTTGTTACTGCAGAAAGAAAAACACACTGAAGTTAAATCTCTGCAAACACAGGTTAAGTAGTTTAGCAGCATTTCTTCTAAAAGAATTGTTTATGGTTCATAGGCCAGCAATGGTCAAAGAGGCCATGGCACAGAGACCTTGCTGATCCTCCTGCACAGTGCAGGACACACAAAACTGGAGAAAAAGAAAACAAGGCAAGCTGTTGGTGAGACAGCAGCTAACCCAAATCCAGCCAACTTCCCCTGCCCCCTCCTGGTCTGGACATCTCCTGGGACACAGGAGAGGCACTGCCACCTTACCTGCTGAATACAGTCTGCAGGAACCGAGACAGAGCAGGGCAGGAACTTGGCTATTCCTTTTTTGGGTTAGTTCAGCAATTCGCCACAGGGAGGGAATTGCAGAGTTTATTTTAGGAAATCCCTACATTAACATAAGCACGCTGGAATTACTACTCCAGGCAAAGGATACGGGTGATGCTTTTCTGCAGGGGAGCTGGAGGAGGGCTGTCTGTCAGGGTCAATGTTCCTGCCCTTTCCCTTCCCTTCAGCAAGGATTCTGGAGTTCATTGGTGTCCAGCAGCCCAGAGGGGACCACTGGCCTCCTGACAGCCGCAGCACTGAGTGGAATCACTCAGGAACTAATATTTGCCTTCCCCACCCAACACCATTTCCCAAGCTTTGAATAGAGGAGCAGAAAAGAGTTTTTCCTCATGACTCACTGTGCTGCCACCCCACCTCTACCTCAAGGCAGAGAAATTCAGCTAGACCACTTAGGTTTTTTTTCTTTTTTCTTTTTTCTTTTTTTTTAAGCAGAGAAAAAGCCATTTACCACTTGAGGAGGTTGACGGTGTTAACAATATTCCACCCATTCTGGCACAGGTTCTTCTGAAACTGCCTCAAGACATCAGCAACCCTGGTTGCATTGTTCAAGTGCACCTCCAGAGAGTCCTTCAGGAGGAGTGACGCGTGGACTTTCACAATCTTGGAAGGCTGAACGAGGAAGGCAAAAAGAAAAAAAGTACTTAAAGAAAGACTCTCTTATCAGTCAAAACATCAATTTTCAAAACAAAGGAGAGTGTGAAGGGTTAAACCTGTCCAGCCAACTCCTCAGGGAATTTAGGCTTGTTTCTCACACACGTAGTACAGGTTGAAAGCTTATGGGAGCACCAAGGTGAGCATCATGAATGAATGATCTCTGTTCTGGTGCTGCGGCCACAAGAGGAGCTCTGTGCTCTCCATCAGTGTGTGCTGGTGCTCTCTGCTGTTCAAACCCAGCACTGACACCAACCCGGATGAAAACAGCATCTTTCAGAAGAAATTTTGACCAATCGTTTTGCACGAGTGTGAATGACTCCTCTGAAATTCATTCAAATTTTTTGCAAAGGAATTCAGAGATCTGGGTTGCAGGCTGCTGAATTCCAGAAAGGTCCTTTCCAAAGAAAGGAAGCACCAAGTGATGTGCCACCTTAACAGATATTATGGAGCAAAAATGAAAATTAGGCAACAGCCTAAATTTATGCTTTAAGTTCATGAAAATAAGTCTGCCTTTATCACAGCAGACATATCTGTGCCAACACACGAGACACTCAGAGCCATATGAATTCTGATCTTCACATGGGGATAAACAAACATTTCTGTTCCTGATCTCTTCCCTCCTCATCTGTTTTTAACCAAGTGTTTTGCACCCTGAAATGTATTTCAAATATTTCAAAGTGCTCTTGCTGTTGAGATCAGTTTTTGCCACAACCTGGCCAAAAGGATCTGGGTTCCTCATTATCCTGCATTTTTTTGTCCCTCTGGCTCTTTTCAAGAGTACATCTTTCTGAGTTCTCAGGAAACCATTTGACACTGCCACAAAAGGCTCTGGGTTTTTTTCCAAGTCCTAACTCACCTCTCCCTGGTTCTTTTCCACCTTGTCTTTATCAGCGTGAATCTTCCGCAACAAATTTTTAATTCGCTTGTCGCAGAACTGGTACCTTTTGCTGTTGCTCTCGTTCAGCTTTCTCACTTGAGCTACCAGAAAAGAGGACACCTGGGCAGGGAGAAGAAGGGTGAAAACAGGAATTAAATCAAGCAGAGATGAGGATGTCATTTAGGATCATCATTTTAGCTCCTTAAATAGCAAAAAACTGTCTGTGTACCTTGAGGACAGGTAGTCTTGGAGTTCAACAAGAGGTTTTTCCTACAGGCAACATAGGATGCTTAACTCCTCTGAAATATCCAAGGCTATCCCTTCCCCCATGCCAATTCTAACAAGACCAAGACACTGCTACACCACAGCACATAATTCCTGTGGGACTTACTGTCCAGAGCAGATCCTGGTAGTGGATCATCATCCTCACCACGTCGGCAGCCCCCTCTGCCAGCTGCTTCTCCTTCCCCTCCGGGATCTTGTTTGGCAGCCCCTTGTGCATGAAGAGGTTTGGGGCCATGACCGTGGAAACGTTCCAGAGGTTCATTTTGTTGTTGTTCTCCCTGGCAACCACCTTGCTGAGAAACTCAAGAAGTGCCTGAAGAGAGGGAAAGAGGCTTAAGTCATCCATTACTAGTAATGCTCAAAAAACTACCATGGCAGTTCCTGGAGAGATCATTAATTAGCATTTTCTCTTGATATATATCAGCAAATCCTATTTCTCCAGTCAGGAAGCAGAGTGACCAATTTCTAATACTAGGACAGCAACAAATAACCACACCAAGAGAGGTTTATGCAGCATTTATGAATCAGGAAATACAGTCTGTGTGGGAAGCAGATGAGTTCTAACTCCTTGGCAGGTGGTAATTTACAAAGTCTAGCAGTAAAAGTTTCTGAATCCAAAGATGAATCCCTCATTTTCCTTTAGCGTCCCCTCAAAGCCATTCCCATTATGGAAAAATAAACCCTTTTGGATTATCTCTTTCACCTCACACCTCCACCAGAGCCATGACAGATCATCCTTGACTGGATTATATATTCCAGTGCTCTAAATGGAGTGTGCAGGGTGCTAAGTCAGCCTTACCTTTAAAACCTGGGAGCTGAACTACTCAGGAGAAAAAAAAAAAAGGCAGCAGGAACCACCACAGCTCTTATAAAGCACAGACAGGCAGAGGTGGTGTCTGTTTGAAAGCCATGTAGCTGTGGCACTTGGAGATATGGCTTAATGGCGGCTTTGGAAATGCCAGGGGAGTGGTTGGACACAATGATTTTAAGATTTTTTTTTTTTAACCTAAACAATTCTGCAATTCTATGTTTTACCAGCTGAATCAAAAGTGAGCTGTTACCTTCAGAGTGTTTCTGTTGGGCTCTGGCAGAATCAGGATCAGGAGGTTTAGAGCTTGCAATCTTTGCTTCAGGTCTGGAATATCTAGGAGAATAGCAACAGGACAGAGGATTCAGGCTTCTGACACTGTTTTTTTGAGCACAGGAATCCTCCAAGGAATAAGAGAATTACTTATTGAATTGTTTGTCATCTAGAATTTGAGGCCTTGTTTCACAGAAGTAAATCAAACTCATACTGTCCTTATGAGGGGAACTACCCGTGTTTCAGAAGCCTAGCTCATTTCCTTTAGAGTGCACAGTCTGCCAGCAGCTCTGATGTCCTTGAAGAGCAGCAAAAGAACCCATGATTCCCTGCTTTTTGAACAAAAACATTGTGCACTCAAACAGTCAGCTTAACACATCCAAACTACCTGCTGAGGCACCAACCTCAATAAAGGTGCTTGCAGAACACCAAATGACCTGTGGGCAAACTAAGACTGTGTGCCCTGGCCAGTCCCCACAGCTCAGGCTGTGTGTCATTATTGATCAATTTGTCCTAATTAAAGGCAGCAGCGAGCCTTAAGTGACACATGATTGAAGACCCCAGGACAGTGCTGCTACAGAAAGAGACATTCAACCAAGCACCAGTGACTACAACTCCCAGCTCTGCTCTGTCCCCATCGGATCCACAGGCTCCTAACACACCTGACAGGAGAGCCCAGGACCAGTGGAGCTCTGCACAAACCAAGCTGGTGCTAGCCAGGCAGAGCAGGGACTCACTCTGGACAGCAGCAAAGGCAGGCAGGTACTCTGCTGTCAGCAGCGGGGCTGGCAGCTCTCGGATGAATCTCTTCAGCAGCCCGGACACGTCGTTCTGGTGAACCTCATCCCAGCGGAACAGGCCACTGTAGAAGTCCCTTTCCAGCTTCTGTTCCAGGCTCTATGAAAAAGATGGAATTTGTCACGTGCTTTAATGAGCAAATGCGAGAGAAATTTTATAGCTGAGCACTGGGAGGGCAACACATCACGTCAAAAGAGGGCAGAGACCCTCAGCACACAGTCCCAGATTTCCCAGCAATGGATGTTCCTGGTTGCACTGGGAAGGGGATGAGAGAATTTAGGTCATTTAAACACTTGCTTCAACAAACGCTCCCTGGTCACCCCTGACACTTTCAAACACTGCTGAGGAGCTCATACCTTGATTCTGGTCTGGGACCCAGAAACTCTCAGAATTCCCTCTGTTTCAAGTCCTCTCTTCTCCAAGCAGGACAGCAGCTGTCAAAGGGGGAGACAGAAAACTCTTAGGCACAGAGGATGAGGAGTCAGCCCGTCCTTATCACAGGCTCCTGGCTCTGAGGACCAGAGGTGTGAATGAAACCACCAGAGAACTCACTGCCTGGAGTAGCAGAGGGACCTTGGTGTTGGGCAGCAGCTTTTGGTCATTTTCCAACAAGGTGTTGAGTGGAACTCCAAAGAGTCTTTTCTCTACAAGAGAAACAACAGTTTGTAAGCCCATGCCAGCTCTAATACAAGTGTAAGGGATATATCCCCCACTGCAGACTAAGATGGAACTTCTGTAAGCACAGATACTGGAGAAGGAGAGGAATAGTAAAACAGGAGAAGTGCAGCCAGATATAAATGTTGTAGTAGGTCTTGATGTGATGATCCATTGAGTTCCAGGAAAAATCCTACCCGTGGAAAACACACCTGTCACGAGATTTCTTATCAAAGATCCTCTGTTCTAACATTTGAAACACAACTGGTGAGTGCATGATGAGAAGATGAGTGTAAAAAACAAAAGGCACAAAAAAAGAGTAAAACTAACCTGTTGTTTTCAGTTTTGCTGCTTTGTTTCTCTTCAGCTCAAAGCCCAGGATATCACAGAGAGCTGTAAGTTCAATGAGGGCCAGCGTGGGGATCTTCTTCATGTCCTGAGCTGAGAGATCTCCAATCCTGGTCACTCCTAGTCTGCCCTTAGGGATCTTAAATCTCTGAAAAAACATACACAAAAGGTTCAGTTCAAGTTATGACTATTAATCCCACTAGTGAACAACTTTTGCTGTATTTTTATTATTCTTTATCATAACCAGGCACCAGTTCTTCCTGCTGTGTTCAAGACCAGCCATACACCCAAAACTACTGCTTCTCAACCACCAGTTTAACAAATATTTCCCTTTTCAATAATCACACTGAAGATCTCAATTTATCTGAGTTAAAGACAGTCTGATATCCATGCTAATCTAATTGAACTTTGGAAGGAATCCAGTACAATTGTGGAGAAGAAAACTGTCAGAGAGTAAGAAATACCAGTTGTCAATAATTTTTCAGTGGAAACAACCCAAATCTCTATTACAATAGCTAATTTCACTCATAAAACTTACTTCTTTTGACCCTCCACTACACAAGGTCTGTCCTTGCCCAACACTGCAAGGATAACAGCATTGCCTGCCCAAAAACACCGGCCTAACACAAACCCATCACATCACTCATCATAGAGAATGTTTCCAAGAGCTGATCCTACAGTCAAAGTGTCTTGTGCCCTCTTGACAAGAAGGGACTAATAAATTCCACCAAGGAAAATCCCTTCAGTGCTTACAATTAGGGCATTTCCATCCTTTAACTTCCTGGTTTCAGACAGGAACGATCCCTTGAGCAGGACAGCTGCTTGTTCTGAATAGGCAACATCCATGTTGAACACCTCCTCTTTCCCAGGGTTTCGAACAGTGCAGGAGTATTCCTGTGTTTCTGCTGCAGAGGAGAAATTGCTTTGAATTTCTGCAAGCCAGGAAGGTGAAGCTTAGAAAGCAAATGTGCTAAAAATGGAGTTTGAGATAGGTTTGGTACCACTGCTTGTAAAAAAAATCCTGCAGTAACACATGAAAACTGTGTCCCCACAGCACCGAGTGATCAATAGGGTAAGAGCCTTCCCTGGAAGGGTAGTCAGGCATCAGAACATCCCAGGCTGCCAAGGGACGTGGTGGAGTCACTATCCCTGGAAGTGTTCAAAAATCATGCAGATGTGGCACCTGGGGACATGGTTTAGTGTCCACACACTGGTGCTGGGTTAATGGTTAGACTTGATTATTTTAGAGCTCTTTTCCAATTTTAATGATTCTATGATTAGTGTGAAGTCATAACATCGTGGCTATGATCACCAGGTCTCTGGTAAGACATGACCACAACCTTAAATTAAAGGATACAGCTATGGCTAACATCTGTTTACACAACTGTACATGGCAGTTATGAAATTTCACCATATGATCTTTACTAGACCCATTTTATTTTCATATTTTTGTTGTTTTATCAAAAAGCTACAATGATCTGCTTGAGTGGCAATTCTGACACTGGAGCCTGGAAAAGTTTATTAATCCACAGGTGTGAATAATCATGTAAAAAACACCAAACCCCAATACAAACAAGGTCAATGTTTCAGAACCTGTATATACTTATGCATGTGAGCGTGTGGCTTTCCTTCCAGTTCCAGCCCTACTTCAGACCCAGCTCCCCTTTCAGGCCTACTCTGCAGTTAAAAGCTTCCTCCTTACTTCTCTGGGTGTTTGAAGTCCGTAGATTGTGCCACAGTGGATCTGGGCTGGACTCCTCTTTCTCTGCTGCTGTGTCCTGAAAAATAAGAATGAATTTGTTTTGGCCACAAACAAAAGAGCAGAACAGCAGGAAAACAGCTGAAAAGCCAGTGGTTATGAGTTCTTTACCAAGGAAAAAAAAAATAATCTAAATAAACCAACCAAACCCCCCCCAAAAAACAGGTTTTTTTTCTCCAGGTTCTCTAGCTCTGCAAGGTCAGCTTATCAGAACTGAATTTGGGAAGTTCTCTTGTTTTGGATTAATGATGTTTTAACACGTCACTGGAACAAAGAAAACACAAGAGGGCTCCAAACGATGCCAGCGCTCCACGAGGCTGCCGTGCTGTCGGCACCACACAGAAGCATTCCAGCAGGAATGTAATTCCAGCCGGGGAAGGCTCTGGACCTCCAGGTTCCGCAAGAACTTCTCAGCCCCGCGACCAGGATTTCTCCAATCTCAGCTCCCTTTCAGCTCAAGAGATGAAGACACAACAGGAGCCCCAGACCCAGAAAGCCAAGCCAGCCCCCACGAGGCTAGAAGCTCTTTGGGGAGAGCTTCTAAAGCGACAAACCTCCGAGCTGACCACTCCGAAGATGTCGCGGACGTCGCGCACATGGTGCTTGTTCTTCCTGCGCCGGGAGCGCGAGTAGGTGTCCAGCCGGCGCTGCACGGCCGCCGCCTGCGTCCTGGTCAGCGTGGACAGCAGCACCAGGTTGTCCTTGTCCGAGGCAGGGTCCCCGAGGAGCTCGGACAGCCCCGCGTCCTGCAGCCACTCGGCTTCGGCTTCTCCCTCTGCGGGTAGAAGGCAGAGGTGAGCAGAGAGCGGCGATCGGGGCGCTCGGAACGCGTCAGGGGCAGCGAACAGGACCCTGAGACGCGTCCCTGCTGGGGTGGCAGTGGGACATCACTGCGAGGGAGCCACGGCTTTGTTCTCACAATCTCAGCCCTAGTGCCAAGCGCCCAGATGGGTGTGGGGACGACAGCAGAGGACACGCAGCTCCCTGGGCAGGCACAGCTGCCCACACAGTTCTCACTGCTCACCCCAGGTGAGGGAAAAAGAGAAGAAAAAAACTGTGGAGGCACAGAAACACAGGCTCCCGCAGGAGCTGGGTAGAAGAGGGCACAAGTGTGACTCCGGGTGGTATTTAGACAAGGACTGTGACAGGTTATGGGAGGGAAGTCTGGTGGGCTTGGTAATTCTGCCTTTCCGTGGACTGCCTGTGCAAAGGGGAGCTCTGGCAGACACCCCAGAAGGAATGGCAGGGCTTCCCTGGATCCCACCCAATATTTCAACAGTTTTGAGAATGGACAAAAGGTCTGTGAGAAGCCACAACACACAGTGCTGCATGTTTGGTTTTTGTATTTTTCCAAATGGTCGCTTCTTTTACTTGTTATTTATCTATACGCACACCTAGGTATCAACAATTTTTTTAAAATATCCAGATCCTGATCTGGTGGGTTCAAATGTATTTTACTTAAAATACTTGCTGAACTACTTGTTTGCATCATCCCTACTCTAATTTTTTTAAACTGGATTGGTACCCATACACTCAACTAAAGCAAAAATGTTGCTTTTACTCTGTGCATTTGTTTTATGTCTGGGCCTATTCTAAATATTACTAAAATTAAAGACCTTTCCAGTTCCAGAAGGAAGTGTGAGAAGCCTGGAGACAGTACAGCAGCATTACTCAAACAAGCTCAATTCCACTTCACTCTTCAATATATATAAAGTTGCACTTCAAACAGAGAAGACAATTTCTTTTTCTTACGGGATACACTCATAAGGAAGTGCAAGTGAGGAAGTGCCCTGAGCAAGGCAGTTACTTGAAATTCAAAGATGAAAGAAATCATTTAGCAGGTGACTTCAACTTTAGCACAGCAAACGCCACAAAGCCTTTATCTTTTCAATTCCATCTACCACATTCATTTGCTGCAGGCAGCTCCAGTGCAGCCCTACCAAAGCTTGTACTGGGAAGAGGAAGGAAAATCACAGCTGAGGTGATCGGCACAGAGCAGCTCATTCCCACTCTTCCTGTCCTATGCAAACTTCCACCTCCTCAGTTATCCCAGCAGCTCAGGCCAAGCTTTATTATGGCTGCATCAATAAAAAGAAGACATGCAACTCTCCTTGAGAGATTAAATAATTTAATTTTTCTGGAGAAATCTCATGTTCATGCAGCTTGCAAACACATGTTGTGACACAATTAAAACTCAGCCTTCAAAGCAGGGTCTGTGTGATTTTAGGGGTCGTAATGAAACAGAACTTTTTTTGTCAACATGCCACAACAAATAGAGCTGAACTTGAAGTCAAGTACTTCCCTAAGTGTGCCTTCTAACAAATTGTCTGGTTTTCCAACATGGTCTTAAATGTTGGTCTTTTCCCATGTCTGGTTTTCAGAAGTTAACAGGTTACAGCATCCCCTGGGCACAGCCAGTCGTGGTGCCTCTCACAGCTCCTCACCAAACTGCTTCTTGTCCTACATCCGTGGTTTCACAGTGCAACAACACACAAAAAGCCTCTGGTTTATTTTGCCTTTGGGAACTAGAGGAAGTGAAGTGTATTGCTTGCAAATTTTGAAAATAGCCAATTCCAGTCATAACAGGAAACTGATCTTATACACAGCACCAAAGAGCAGCCCCTCCATCGGACATCCGTGCAAGCCTGCTGCCCCATCAGATGCCAAAGCACCAGATTGTAATTCCTCTATTTACTACTTTGGCCCAGTTACGTTTGCCAGGAAACAAAAGGAAACCAGCAACACAGGTTATTTACGGGCAAAAGGGGAAAATGGGATAGAAACAGGTCAGAACAGAGAGATCCACAGAAAGTGAGCTGCAGGTTTAAGCCTGGAAAACCACCGAGATTTGCCTTGGGAGTTCCAGGCAAGCAGCATTTCGGGAGGGCACAGATAGGAATGATTTTGCAAAACGAAAGAACACCAGTTCCACAAACACTTGAAACATAATCTAGCCAAAAATAACGTTCACAATAAAGTATTCATTTTCCAAATATTTAAAGGACAGCTACAGAATTTTATAGTTTCAGACTAAACATTAAGCACAACTTCCTATCTAGTTTTTGAAGGTGAAAAATCCCACTGTGCAGACAGTTCTCAGCCATGGTTACATGCTGTCAGGTACTTTAGTGGCAGAGTGCCTGTATCCTCAGCTGGCTGGGCTATCAGGCCCTGGAGAGAGCTGGGCAAACAGTGACAGCAAGGGCAGCACCATGCTGCATTTCAGGAAAAAGCTGCTTTCCGCTCCCAGCAGCTGCTAGCAAGGCCACCAGCACCCTCAGCACCTTTCAGCTGTCCCAGACCTGCAGCTACACGGCGGCCTCCTGCTGCCACCAGGCCACCAGCAGCTTCCCACTGATACCTTAGGTTTTAACTTTTATATCTTTCAAATCCTGCAGTGCCCAGTGTAACTCTGAAGTTTCCTGTAGCTCGTTAAGTGCTGTTCTCTATGTTAAGATAGACATAACAAACCTCTCCAGCTTGTTCTCCAAGGACACCCAGACCAAGAACTGTAAACCTTCATCTTGGGGAGAGGGGGGCAAGCTTGGGGAAATTCCGTCCTTGGCTGGCTTCTGCTTGGGGAATTGATGCTGATATCAAAGTGTGAAGAACTCGGGAGCTGTCATTGTCCATTTTGGGATGCACTGAGGCAGGACCCTCCAGAGTCCACAAGTGCACTCTAGCCTTTCAAATAAATACCACCTTTTTCCTTTATTCCTGTCTAGTCTCTGTTTCTAGGTAGCCATTTCAGACACCACCAGGACACAACCTCTCACCCGGGGCTGGCACAGGAGCCTGGTGTTCTCAGCTGGGTCAGCATCCTTGCAGTGCCTTATCTGCAGACAGCCTGCCCTGCTGTCCCTGTGCCGTGGCTATCTCCAGCCATCTCCCAGGCTGGGCCACGCTGTCTGCAGACAGAGCTGCCCAAGTGCAGCTCCTCTGGATTTATGCAAAGAGTGAAGTTGCCTCTGGCTCTGAGGAGTCCCACGGCCTCCGTGCTCTAAGCAGGAGCTGTAGAGATGTGAAGGCCAAACCCTGCACACCATCCAAAGCTTCCCCTTGCCACCAACACTCCCAGCACGAGGTTTATTTGCCTAAGCTCCTTCAGAGAAGGCACCAGGAGCCCGAGCCTGCCCCACCTCCTTCGCTACTCAGAGCATCATTTCAAGTCTGTCTGGTTTCAGTGGCCAATTAAGCACCCAGCTCCTGCCTGCTGGATTAAACTGCAGCATTAAAAGACACTTTTCCTGGTGTCCCTGCTTACACAGTAATCAAATTGCCTCCAGCATATCAGTCTTTAGGATATCCCAGACAGTCTTTCATCTCATGGCATGGTCTCTTTCCCAGTCTCCTTCCTGGTGCACTCATTTTCTGAATCACTTTGCATCTCTTCCAGTTCTAAAAATCAAACTTATATTCTTTATAAAGGGACATTACCAGCAGACCTTCACATTTACTGTGTCCTGCCAACGAGGGCAGACAGGGATGATGATCTTCCTATCCTGCTCTCCAGAGCCTCTCTATGCCCCCAGGAGAGCTATTGGTCCTTCCCAAGCACAGCAGCACTGGGACTGTCACACAAACATTTCCCCAGGACACAGATCATTCTCAGCATCAGGCAGCACAGCAGCTGTGCAGGCTGCAAACCTGTGTTCAAGAGGATGTGGGGCAAACTCCCTCAATTTCTTCCAAATGGACCCAGGATAGGTGTGGGATCCTGTGGGATCATTGGGTGTTTATCACCTTTATCACCCCTCCAGCACCCCAGGGTGTTGGACTTCCCATGTCTAAAGGTATTGCTCATCAGGAACTGCAGCAAGAGGACAAGGAGTAATGGGTTCACACTGAAAGAGGGGAAAGTTGTGTTAGATATTGGGAAGAAATTCTTCCCTGTGAGGGTGAGCAGGCCCTGGCACAGGGTGCCCAGAGAAGCTGTGGCTGCCCCTGGATCCCTGGAAGTGCCCAAGGCCAGGTTGGATGGGGCTTGGAGAAACCTGGGACAGTGAAAGGTGTCCCTGCCCATGGCAGGGGGTGGGAATTAAATGATCTTTAAAGTCCCTTCCACCCCAAGACATTCTGTAATTCTATGATTCTATAAAAGGAAAATGTATTCAAAAGTTTTTGGAATAACTGGCCCAGGTTCTGATTATTCCGAAGCACTGGATAATATCAGCACTACAGAAAGTGCATTAAAAACACCCCACACATATTGTGTCCAAAGAAATGAAAAAAGGAGGTGCAGGAAAAACCTTGTGTGGATGGGCCCAAGGCTTTCTGGATGTTTATTGTGGTTTCTTGAACAGTGAATCAGAGAGGGAACAATCTGCCTTCAACAGAAGCAGCTCCCGTAAAAGGTACTATGATGAATCTCAGAACCACTCAGACAAACAAGGCTTCCAAAGCAGCCCCAGCTCCCACAGGGTGCTTACCACACACCCCCTGAACTGGGACTGAGAGCCCCCACCCTTGGTGGGGCTGCTTGGTAAACCTGGATCCTTGTAGAGGCTCCTGGGACTGACCTTTGGAGCCAGCTTTGCTTCAGAAGCCGAAACCAGGTCAGGCCAACCCTCCCCTTCTGCAGGGCATTATCCACCACCCAATTAAAATAATATCTCTATCTCTGATTGACTGATAATATTCTAACCATACTCCAACAGGCTCCTGAATCATTCAGGTGCATAAGTAAATCTTCTGTTTCAGATGTTCACATTCCTCTCCTCCTCACTCCCAACATTTTTGGCAACCTACCCTCCTGTGTTTTGACATCTGCAAGGCTGCATTCCTCCTGCTCGGCTTCAGCGCTCTGTTTAATGTTCTCTACTTCCAGCCAAAAACTGTCCATTGACAAGTTGTCCAAAGGCTCTACCCTGGAATTCGTGCTCTCTGACACCGGGGATGCCACAGGGCTCTTCGGAGGAAGCTGGTTCATTTTCCAAGGGCAATTTCTGGTGCTGAGAGAGGAAGAGATAAGGAGAGGGAGATTAAGCTACACGTATCACATACGGCATTCGCGTCCAGCCTTCACTGATTAATGACTGCAGCAGAGCCAAACAGAGGTGAGTGCTGAACTTCCTTTGCTCAGTGTTTAGCAATGCAGACAAGGCTGGGACTAAATCCCCTGGAGAATGGGGAAAACTGCTGTCCAAACATGCGAGAGGACACAGGATCCTCAGAGTCTTTTCAGCGCCATCCCTCCGGTGACCTCCGACACACCACCTACTGCCCCATGCTCATTCCAAGCCTTCCCTGCAGCTCTGCACGGACACCCTCTGCATTCACAGCCCCCCAGGATGTTCCAAGCTCGGTGCACGTGTGCTCCAAGGACCTGGCACACCCAGGAGGCTGGCAGCTCCCACCACAGCAGCCCAAGCCCAGCAGGTTTGTGCTGTCTGTGCAAAAATCAGCACAGCTCTGTCTCCTGCACTTCAGCTCGTGCCACGAACAGCTCACGGGGCTGAGGCCCCCCCTTTCCTGCCCAGACCAGATTTTTCAGCTGTGAAACAACACGAAGCATCCTGGGAAACACGAGCATATGGAATTTTCTTGCCACCCTGCTGATTCATTCATGCACAGCCGAAGCCCCAGACTGGCCTCGTTCAGCTTTCAGCCCCTGCTCTGTGAGGTTCTCATCGCTTTGTGAAACAGTGCCTCTCCTAAAATGAGCTATAACTGTCTTCAAAGAGTTCCAAGCCATTTAAGCCCTGCTGTACATCATTTTCAAAGACTTCCAAAAAAGTGGGATAGTGGAACTTACTTATGAGAACACCTCAATGGTTCCACTTGTGAATAAAATATTAAGGAGATGGAACACTAACTGTGGGTGGTTCGAGAAACACTCATGAACAGCTGCCACCACCAAACAGGCCAAAATTCCTTTCTAGTGTCATAAAAAAAAAATAAAAATATATATATTTATAAAATCTAAGTCTTACACCTTGAAAACCATGACAACAAAATACCCACAAAATGCTATTTAGCTTCATAGCTCTAGGAAACAAAAGTTATAGATGGCAAAATATCTGGAAAGTTTTAGCCCCTTTCATTCCGGAAAGTCATTATTAGCAGTTCTGGCACTAACTTGCTTCAATTATGAGAAGCATTTCAAATTTTAAAAAGCTAAATTTGAAGAACTAACAACCAAGAGACAAATGCTGTAGGCCAGTCTGCACTTGTGCTTACACTCGTGCACGCACATCACGCTCACTCCTGACTGACACACACAGGCAGCCCCTCTCTCCTGGAGGTCAGAAGCACAGCAGTAACCATCACTCCAGGAACATCTGGAGACAGCCACGGTGCTTAGAACAAGAATAAAGGGGTTTGTTTATTTGTTGTACAGGAACACAAAAGTGAAAGACTGAATGGAGCTATCCTGCCACCCGCCAGGCAAGGACAGAGGTGATCTGCTTAGTTTCAGCCCAGGAGATTTTACCCCAAGTGGAGTATTATTTATGTGAGGCATTAGGGTGCATTCCTGGAGCGCACCTGAGAAGGGTCACAGTGTCCCTACAGCCCAGGTTTCAGGCTCTCCTTGCCAGCAGCTGGTTTTGATCTGCTTTCAGCCCATATCAAGACTCTTGCCCAGGGTTCTGGTGCAAGGACAGAGTTTTGCCACATTAAAGGGGACTGCTGCACCTCATCACACTCTGTCTGGCCTTGGTCCTTCCACACTGCCCTTGGTTACTTTGCTTCCTTCCACAGCTGGAAATACAGATGTTCTTGGGCTGCTTGCACCAAAAGCCCACCAGTCACACTGTAAACCTACTCTAGGAAAGCCATAGCTGAACTGCTTGTGTGTCAAACAAAAGCCATCCTAACTTTTTTCCTCAACTGGCCCCTTTATTGATGCACTAAACTCGATTTCACTGAGCTGCAGGATGCTAATATCACACAGCAACTCTACAGAGGGGCAGCAGGACCCAAAGCCCAGCTCTACAAGAGCTAAACTAGAGCTGTTGCTCCTGTCTCACAGCACAACATAAAAGTCAGGCCTTCACATTTAGAAAATGTTTCATTTTCTGGTCTAAGTTCCTTTTTTTTTCCCTTGAACTCAGTGCACGGTGCTTTGCAGATCCAACTGCCCAGGTGGAAGGCTAATTTTAGATTCAGTGCACCTAAAAGATTGTTCTTCCTCATTGCATTCCCGAGTCAACTGGAGGGCAACCTGTGACGTGCAAGCACAGCAACAGTTGAGATTGAAAGCAGAGATTGTTGGCTTAAAATGTTAATGGCTCAGTGCAACTGGGCAAAGAGTAGGTGGAATAATCAAGTTCACTCCACTGCACTGTCAACATAAGAAAAAGCACCAGATTATGAAGCTTTAAAAATTAACCCAGCAAAAAGGAGACTGGCAGAAGGATCTTGTTAGGGACAACCATAAAGGAAGGGCTCTGTGGAAAGACAAAGGATCTTAATCCAGTCTTCTCCTCTTGTTTAAGAGCACTTTAAGAGTCTTCTCCTCTTGTTTTAACAAGGCTCGAGATTCACCTGGCACCTTCGGTCTAAGCCTGACTTCACAGTACAAATAACACAGCTGTGAGAAATTAGGCTGGCATAGACCTTACAGAGTTCATTTTCTCATAGTTTCTTCTCCATTTCCCCTCCATGTGGATCCCTGGAAGCCCTGCATGCCTGGCTCAGTGCTGGGGGCTCACTGGTCCTGGGCTGGAAAATGTAGTCTCAGAGTAGTTTTTGATCTGATCCTAGATACTGTCAACACACTGCAAGAATGTTGCAAACACACTCATGTAATTCTTCACCCTCTCGAATACCAAAATACAATAAACACTGTTGCTGTGTTCTCTCCAGGCTTGAATCACTCCCATGAGAGAGCTTCTCAAAGGACCTGGAGCTGCCTGGGCTACTTTTGTGCTTGCTCAACATCCCTCCCTCATTGAAATACCTCTCTAGCAGATGAATAAATAAAAAGGTTCCTTCTCAAGCCTTTCAAACAGACCAGGAGGCAACATGTGCAAGCCAAGAAAATGGAATTCCTTTAAGACTGCTTCCAGAAAAGCTAAGACGAGAAAAAGGCAGCAAGAACAGAAGAATTCAGGCAGACAAGGCAGTCCTGCCACACAAGCAGCACCTAGTCTTTAAAGACATCCCCAAAGATCTGGAGCAAGCACAAAGGCACACAGGGAACAAAGCAACAGACGGAAAGTCTGAATTAACCTCGAGAGCAAGTTTGGAGCAGCACACCAAGCCACAGCATCATTCATAACAACCCAGACCACAAGCATCTTGAAAGAAAAAAAGAGAGATTAGTCTATCAACTGGTTGCAGTATTTTGACAGAAAAAGACCCTTGTCACATTACACACCTCTTACCTGCTTTCAATTTACTTCAATGTCAAAAACAACTGATGGGTACAAAAGCAAAAAATTGAAAGGAACAACCCAAAGTCCATGCAGGCTCTTCTCGCATTGCTTCCAGGTTCTTACCCTAAGCAAGAAGTTTAAACCTCAATGATGAGCTGTGTAGTTCATTCTGAATAGAAAAAAAGTCACCTAAAGCCAGCACATCCCAGTTCACAACATATTATGTTTTCTTGTTTAAAATCATGTAGTGGGATAAGGGCATCCAGGAATAACATACAGGAATATTTGAAAAACTGAGAAAATTCTGAAGCAGTAACTCACATATATACTTTCTTTTTTTTTAACATAGCCATAGCTGTAGATATTTTGCATATTGGAGATTTAAACCTCCGTTTATCAAAATCATCAATGCAAATATAAAACCAGGTTTCTATATGGAAGAAATCAATTCACTCCTTATCAAAACCTTGCATTAAATACACATGATCAGCTATTTCATTCAGACACACAGAACTACACAAAACTCTTATTCCCACCATACAGAGCAGAGCTATGCAAGAGATGCCTCATGAACAAGAATTCCACAACTTTTCTACTGAAGATCTAAACCAGAAGAAAGCTCTACAGCAAATCTTTAATGCCTGGATTAGTTACCCTCAAAATCCCCCAAATTTTGTACACAAACGCCACTACCAATTTCTCCTTTCTCCCCACACCAATACGCAGGAAAGGACGACTAAATTTTACTCTTAGAAGAAAAAGGAAAGCACATGGCTGGCTCAGATTCCTTGGACCAGGCTGTAAAAGCAAAGAGAGGCTAATTATCAAATTACTGTGGTGGCTATGAACAGTAACTTACCCAATAGACTCTTATCATGCTTTCCTTTCCCTGGCCTAACTCAACCAAAGCAGCTAAAGAACCAGAATTAAAGCAATTTTAGCATCAGTCTGCCACTGCTGACATACATCTGCATATCTCATGGTCAGAGATTTGCTCACATATTTAGTGGTTTCACTGAGAGCATCCCCTGTGAGAAGTCACAGCGCCTTTAGCCCAGGCTATTTCATCCAGCACTGCTGCCAACCACCACTTATGTTCCTATTAAGGCATTTTATCAAGGACTTTGCACATGGGGGACGGCAGAGTTGAAGATCTGTCTCTACAGCACCAGCAAGAATAGCTGAGATGTCACTGCCACAATTTGCTAATAAGATTACAGCTTGTTTTCAGTAACACAGCAATCAGCTCATCAAGATCTTCCATTATGCAAGCAGCTCGGGGAGCAGCATCATTTCAGGTTGTTTTGAAGAAGCCTGTTCTGCAAGTGATAAAGAGGACGTGCCAGGTCGTGCTGTGTGTGTGTGTGGAGTAATTCCTGCCAGCTCCAGCTTTCCCCCGCTCCAACAGTGAGAAGACACAACCTCACCTCCTGTCCTGGCATCCTCAGTGACGCCAGAAAAGGCAAACAGACATCCTTTGGGCTGTGTGGAGTGAAAGACATGAATCCTGATGCTTGTGTGTCTCACACTGCTTCAGCTTAGCACCTCCAGTATTTTCTATGCTAAACACACCTGGAGGGAGGGCAGGCCCTGGCACAGGGTGCCCAGAGAAGCTGTGGCTGCCCCTGGATCCCTGGAAGGGTCCAAAGCCAGGTTGGATGGGGCTTGGAAAAACCTGACCTGATCATGGGCATCCCTTCCCATGGATCAGTACTTTATGATCTTTAAGGTCCCTTCCAACCCAAACCATTCTATGATTCTATGTTACCTCCACCACAGCACTGGATCTCAATAAAAGCACAGCTTTAACTTTCCTGACAAAAAGAGTCTCTATCAAAATATTTAAGAGCAAAGGAACTCCATCTCATCTTCTTTGTCTCAGACCTTCATCTGGAATAGATTTGTCTCTACTCTGTCTAGTAAGGGGCTAAATAAGCAAGCTGAGGAATAGAGAAAGTTGTCTTTAATTACAGATCTTCCTGGAGGTGTCTCAGACCGAAACTCAGAGCAGAACAAACACAGGATTGATAACCCCATGCAGATATAGCCAAATTAAAAATATTCAATTCAAAGCCATGTTTAGCTCCGAGTATTAGCTGGGTGTCTGTCCCATCACACTAGAGTTTGTTTTGGCCTCAGAAGACACAAGCCATCCTCTCTGTGCATAGTTTTGTGTTTAACTCTAAGGTCACTGCAGACGAGCCCGTTGTTCACTTTCCCCACATTAGCAGGATAAGCCAAACAGGAAAGGGCTTTCATCCAAAGGGAAATCCTGCTGGGAGAAAGGGGTACTCGGCCAAAACAAATCTTTAGTAGAACTGAGATCTACAATGCCATTGTGAATTGATAAAGCTGATCTACAGGATGATTAGATGAAAATCAGTGATTAAAATGTGGCATTCCTAACCCTACTTCCATCTCCACTGAATCCATGTCCATTTAAACACACCAGTAGCTTTGTCCATCTAGCTCCCACAAGGACCTGGTCTGCCATTCCAATTCCACCCCTCAGTATGGCACCAGGATCCCAAACCCCTCAGCCCAGCTGGTGTGGGGCTACAAACCCTACAGCCCAGTAGCTCTCACACCTTGTCCTCACCCACTCCCCTCTCCTCCATACAGAAGCCGTCCCAGGCTGAGTCCCTGCACAGGAGTCCCATGAGGAAAGCAGCAGGCTGGAAATCACTGCCCTGTGGTGACTTTGCTGTCACAGCACCGAGCACACACTGCCAGGGATTTTGCCGAGGCCAGAATGAGTCAATACCTCCCAGTCACTAAACACATCCTCAAAACACGCCACCGTTACATCAGCTGAGGCACCTTCACTTTACTGCCATCACTGCTGGGACTTGAGGCGAGATGCTCAGCCTGGGCACACCTCAGGCACTCAGCTGAGGGACAAAGGGCTGAGGTACCACTGGGCTTCCAGAGGAAAGGCTGCCAGTGTGTTTGAATCCACTATAAAAAGGCAGTGAACTTATTTCTTGTGTGATCATTCATTAACACAAAGGTTTTTTACTAAAGCAGGTTCACACATACTGAACACTTGTCCTACAGCTTCTTAAATGCTGAACTTGGAGTTAATCAGGATGGTAGAACTCATCCTTTTTTTCTCCTTGTAGCCCAATCTACCAGCTGTACCTGCATTAGAGCACAGAATGAGTAACTGCAAGTTGTTGCTCAGCCGCATGAGAACAGCCCAGAGCTGCTGCCAGAGTGACTTGCTGACCAGCACAGGGGAAGGAGGGGTGGAGAGGTATGCTGGAATCCAGCTATGCTTCACTCACGAGAGCTTTAGGGATGCAGGAAGGCAGGGAGGAGTCACAAGCTCCTCGCATGGATTTCTCAGGGCAGAGCTATCACACATAACACGAGGTGCTTGGCTGTTACCCTGCCATGAAAGGCCCTTGGCTGGGATTTACAACTAATTCTGTTACTGGAGTGTCATCAGCCAGCCCAGGGCCACCAGCCCTGCCTGTGAGCCATCTCAGGTACCATGAGTTTTACAGCACCAGGAGGAGGAGCGGGAGGGAGGCAGAGCTGGCTCCACACTTTTGCTCGGTATTTTTCTGGAGCCATGACAGCACCACCAGCCCCTCTCAAGCCAGTAGGAGTCTTACCGGGAACTCAATGAGCATGCCAGAGTTCCTGATCAAAAATAAGCAATTAATTAGGTCAATTAATTAGAAGACCAGGCTGGCATATCCTTGCCCTATTGTACAGGTAGGTTTTAGGTCAATCCTAGGAAAGAGGCTTAGTTCCACACATGCACACAGACACCTCTCACCTGTGGTGAGTACTGAGCGAGCCGGTGGGAAGTGTCACTTGGCTGGAGTTCAATGTTTTGGGCAAAGCTGGTGAGCAGGTTTGAGGTTCCTGCTGTAGCACCTCTCCAGAGCTGACCACAGAGGTGTTCTGGCACCAGCACAGACATTGGAACCCAACTGACTCGTTTGGCAAAAGCCTTAAGCTGTTGACAAATATTTTGATTTTTATCAAAGAAACCCTGCAATGCTCAAAGTTTTAATCTCGTTCTCTTACACGTGGGTAATTTTGAAGTAATTTTTCATGTTATTCCTATGTCAGTCCCTCTAAGATTATTATTAATTTTTTTTTTCACTACTCAGATATTGCCTGGAGTCTTTTAAAGATTTTCTGTCTTGCTTTGAATGCACGATCTCATCAAATTGGACTAGAAAAAATGAGAACTCAGACACATGAAAATGTGAGCTATGATTAAAAGTAAAATCCCTGTCAGTCCATTCACCCAAAACCAACAGATTTTGATCACTACGGCAAGGAAACATTCTAAAACTTGATGCAACTTCTAAGCTGATGCAAATACACATTAGATGAATTCTTAACTCATATAATATCCAGTAAGCACGAAGCAGAATGGTGTTTGCCAGGCAACGCAGTTCAAATTTCAGTTCTATCCTCCACTACTTGCATGATAAATCAGCAGTTCTTACCTTCATAGAGACCCACAAACCCCTGAACAGCGCCCAGACCCCAAGGCAGGTTACCACTGTATCACAAGGAAGCACTTCAGCCCCCCAGGTCTCACTTCCCCAGCTTGCTGCACGCAGCCCAATGTGAGTACGAGAAAAAAGAACAGGGATTTCCGTGGGCTTAGGATGAGGAAAAAGAAAGGGAATTTCCACAGGTTTCCTTTCAGGATCAAAGCACTCAAAGCACTATTTTAGGAGCGTTCAATAGCCGGTTCACCTGCAGAAATTCACCTTGCTTCCATCTCCCCTGCCCCGGGTGCTGCCTGGCCCCCGTGCCGCGCTTCAGGGACGGGAGCAGCGGGGATCAGCCCCGATCCCACGGGAACGCTCCGTACCTGCTGAGCAGCTGGGCACAGCTGGCTGCCCGGGCAGGTGCCAGCACCACCCGGGGCCTGGCCATCCCACTTCTGGCCATCCTGGAGCCACACGAGCCGCGCTTGTCCATGTCCGGCCGGGAGGAGGCTGGCGGTCAGTCCATCCGCGTGTGCCCCGGCTGGGAACGGAGAGCTGCTCCTCGTCACCCGCGAGGTGCCCACCGCAGGCACATCCTCTCCTCCCTCCCCGTGTCCCCCCGCCCCGGCAGGAGGGACAGTAAATCCAGCCGAGCCCTGCAGGCAGCGCTGCCCGAGGCTGAGCCGCCCACACAGCGCAGAGCCAGCACCCAGCGCTCGGAGAGCAGAAAATAGCACGGAGCTCTTCCCAAGGCTGGGCTGCAGCTCGGGCTTGCTAAACGTTAACGTAAGCCTCGGCCCACGTGAAAAAGTAACTCCCAAACGCAGCTCCAGGAAGGAGGAGTCAAGCAGTCTATTCGTTCCTTGGCAGCATACTTCAAGGGAACATCGTGAAAAGTACAAAATATCTGCCCGGGGACGTGGGGAGGGCAGAACCCTCTCCCCGAGTGTCTATTAAAAAAGCAATTCAGCATTTCTTGCCATAGCTGAGCAGTGAGTAAAGCCCTGATGGATGTAAGGCACTGGTGTTGAAAGAGCAGTGTAAACTCGTTAACACCCACAGAGAATATTTTGCAAGATCCAGGTTATTCTTTAAAAATCTCATCAAGGAGCAATGCACAAGTGAGCAAAGGGTTAAAGCAATCAGATTCCCTGAAGCCATTCCTGATGGGTTTTGTTCTTTCCTTGTTATTCTCTCCAGAGTGATTCAGTAACTCTCTTTTCTTCTAGTATTTATTGTCCATAATCCCAAACTTAAAGGGATGAGTAACCTAAGTTTTTTAGTGAAGACACGCAAAGCTCGTCCAGCACAAGAGATAATTCCACTCTGTGTTTCCCATATTCCCAGTAAGGCTGGATGTGCAGCTCAGCCTGCTTCACCTCCAACAGTTTAAAGGGCAGCAGCAGCTGTTTTAGAGGCAATCCCTCATCATGAAAGAGCCCATCTTGGTTTTGTTCCTACTCACACAGCTATTTTTCCAACCACTCCTTGAGCCTAGCTGCTCTCACCCCACCCTGCTGCTGAAGGAACACTGCCCCACTCCCCAGCTTCAGACCTCAAGCTGGCACTGGGAAGATGTTTGGACATTTGCACAGCGAGCGTGGGGAGTTGTAAAAGTATTCATGGGAATTTCCTCTCTTTTCCTCCTTACCCACAATTCCTGTAAAATTTATTCCTCCACCCATAATTCAAAATTCGGGTTTATCCACCTAGGTCCTCCTACATCAGCTCCAAAATTCAACCACAGAACGACCCAGCTTGTCAAGTTCACAATTATAACCAAAACCCACAGACTGCAGGTTTTACAACAGCACAGAAAAATTCACAGGCAGCACATCACAGAATGGGTTGGAAGGGGCCTTAAGGACCACCCAGTTCCACTTCTACTATGGGAAGGTCATCTTCCACTGTCCCAGGCTGCTCCAAGCCCCAATGTCCAGCCTGGCCTTGGGCATTTCCAGGGATCCAGGGGCAGCCACAGCTTCTCTGGGCACCCTGTGCCAGGGCCTCCCCAGCCTCACTGGGAAGAATTTCTTCCTAGTATCCCATCATAACAATTTATCCACCAATGAAGACTGCAGGAAGACACAGAAAGCAAATTAAAGACTTCTCGTGCTTTTGTGCAGACACACAGACAGCAGCTGCTGCAGAAGCGTCACCATCATGTGTGACCACACACACAGCTCAGGATGTGAGACATGGGAGGGGAGAGCAAGGAGGAATGACAACACTAACATCTGTGAGAGAAGATGTGGCTGCTCTTCGTTTGCTGTTTTTACAAACTTTTAAAAGCATTTTTTTCTCCCCAGGGAGCACCCAGCCTTTCCAAACCACTCCCCACCAAGCACACCTTGCCCTGAAACAAGGGGTTGGGTTTCAGGCCATTCCTTCTCCTGGACATAAAATTGCCTCTAACTTGTCAGCACTGCAAGCAGATGGGCAGCACAGCCCATAACTACATTTCTTTTGTCCCTCAGTGGTGTTCCTTGTCATTAAATTTCTTTTAATAACTTTGGCAGCCAGATGATCATCCTTTTTAATGGGCCAATTTACAGACAGAGGCTCCCAGACACTCATACCAGGCAGTTTCATCCTCACAGGTTTCTCATGCAGTGGTAATAACTCAGCCAGGCTTGTTGCACAACTGAGGCAAATTTAAAGCCTCCAGATGAAGACAGAATTCCTTAAGAGAACATTCAGCCTCGACTACTCACACAAAGACTACACAAGCACTGCTGAAAGTTACTGATCTCTGTGGATAATAACAGCTGCACTACAGCCTTCCACGTCTTCACTTCTGTCTGGTCTTCAGTTATTCATGGTATTTGAGAGGAGTAATCAGTAAGTTTATCTCCTAGATTGTGCTTGTGAGAAAAAAGATAGAGGAATAGAGGCCAGCTGAGTTTGCTTTTTCAGACAGAGTGAATCAGGATAAATATTCCAACTCTGGTTTCGAGCTCTCCAGCGTGTTTCAGGCTCCAGGACCGTCTTCCTGGCATCATTAGAGATGAGACAAGCACACTAGGATGAGATTATCTGGATCACAGGAGCTGAATCTTACTCAAATATGGAGACAAAGAGCCATACGATGCTCTCAGCAGCCAATTAGTTCAAATGAATCACGGGAGCAGACCCAGCGCTGTTACCGTCACTACTTTGGTGCACAAGTAATTTCTGAAGGTGTACACACATCCTGCCAAACTGACATGACTTGGCCTGACTTTTTCAGGATCAAAAGGAGGCGGAAAAACATCCAACATGCTTTTGGATAGTCAGGAATTTCAGCAGTCTGGAGACCTAAAGACTGCAGGAACTCTCTGTAGCCTGGGAGAGCTGCCTCTGCCTGCTGCCTGACAGAGTGGGGCATCAGAGCCTTCAGGGCAGCTGGAATAAAACATCCACAGGCTGCATCACCCATGAGATCTTATGGCAACATCACATTTTTCAAGCATCCCCAAATTAATTTGTTACCCTGAAAAACAAATGCAAGTGACACACTGCAACGTGGAGTGGAAAAACCTGGATGTAACCCAAACATATAATATGTGATTCTTTCGTCTCCAGCAGGTTCATTTTTAGGGTATATAGCATTAGGAAAGCCTGAAAATCATGTATCCACCCCTCAATCCCACCACATAGGAAAATCCCCAGGTGGTGTTACCTATCCATCACCCAGACCCATTGAGATTAGGAGATTATTAGAGTTTCTGGAGTCACTAAATCGGTGAGATTGTCCAAGCCCCAGCTCGTTCCCAGTCTGGCAGGGAGCAGCAGCCAGGCTGTGGCCTGGGGCACAGTGTGAGCTGCAGTCAGCTCTGGGTAAGGCAGCAGCTCCCAGCAGCTGGGCCTGCAACACATCTGGTTCTGGTCTGCCCTGCGCTGGGAGACAAATCCAGCACCTCTCAGGAAAAGAGCTGCCAGGAAAAACAGCCCCAGCAACACTCAGACCCTACCAAGGGCTTCCACTTGTGACCTTACTGAATGAGACAAGAGCTAATTTTTCACTCTACTGGGAGAGATACAGGCATGTTCACGAGAGTCAGGGTATCAATATATCAATGCCAATAAATATCAGTATTTTCAGTTGCCCACTCTGTTTGATAATGTCATGGCTTGGGATAATGAAGGAGAAAGGGGAGGGGGGAAAAAAAGTTGTACTCTCTTTAGACACAGCTGCATGTTCAGATAAATCAACTGCAAAGTTGTTTAAACCTAATTACTACTGTAAATGTAATTTAAATCACCCAAAACATTTCCACTGCTCAAGGAAGAGCTGTAACAATAGGAGGAAGCACTAGGACAGTAGCTATTCTTAACACTCAAAAACACTTATTCTGATGAATAACCAAGACTTACTTATTAATGTAAATTGAATATGCCTCTGCCTCCTGGGCATTTAAGACTGCGTAAAATTAGAAGTCTGAGTGGGTTTCAGAGGATGACCTCGTTTACCTCTCTGCTCAAACACATGCCTGGTATCTACAGGGGCCTTGGAAAAAAAAAATCTCTCTCTTGCTGGACACTGAAGGCAGAAAGAAGTCACAGGCACCAGAGTAATGACCAGCAAGCTGCTTGTTCACTTCCTCCAAGCTCAGGGGCCTATTATCCCTGCAGCCAGGTGACAGAGGGCCACACATCACTCTGGAGGGGAGGCTGGTGGGGCCAGGGACCAGCAGCCAGTCCCCTCTCCAGCTGCAGCGAGTGAGCAGCACCTTGTGCCAGCCGAGCACACACAGGGATTCTCCAGACTCCACAGTGCACAGCTCACCCCCAGCACCACCTCGGAGCGTGGAGCACTTCGCACCACCTTAATTTTCACAGAAGAAGAATATGCAAAAGCTCTGGTTCCCAAGCTCACGCCCCAGCCGATTTCACAAACCTCATTTGGAGTTTTGCACATTTCTGTTCCCTTCTGGGAAAGGGATGGGGCAACAGAGCTACAAAGAGTGCCAGGAATGGACTTTCTTACTCTGGTGCCCCAGTTCTCAGCCCAAAGATGTGATAGATTAGGTTGTCATCTTGTTTATTTCCTGCAGCACAATCACAGCAGCGGGATGGGCTCGCTGGGCTGAACTCACCATGAGTCAGTCTGTTTTCGGGCAACCCAGAGGAGTTGCTGCCCAAAGAATGCCAAACATCCACTCCTGGGAGAAGTCATGCCCATGGCATGGCCCCACAATCAGAGCAGCTACCAAGGCTATGAGACAGCTCAACAATAGCTGCCGATAGCTACTGATAAGCTGGAGCTTTAGCAAGGATGGCAAGACAAGGGGAGGAGAAAAGTAGGAGTGACCTGATCATAGCTACCCAACAAAGCTATTTGCTAAGATTAAAAGTGAAACACTTGAAGACCACAGCGTGGACTAAGTGCAAATAGAGTTTTCAAAGCAATGTCTCATCTAGGAGGACTTGTTTATTTAATAGATTTTAGTATATTATGATTTTGAAAATCTCCTCCTAAATTTTTATATTGGGTCAGCTGAAATGACTTCAGAAATTAGGCTGGAACCCCTCTGCATTATTGAAGCTTGTCTTGTTAAATGATTACATTAACACCTAAATCCAGTCACCTAAATACTCCAAGGTTCAGGGAAAAATAATTACCAGGCAGATCCCCACATATTGTCTCTATGTACACGGGAATGGGGAGTTTACTTGGGAATGAAAGACCACTGTGTCCATTTGTGGGTAGGAGACCCATCAGACTCCAAGCAGGGGAACAGAAGGACATCTCTCTCTCCAAGGGAGCTGCATTTTTGCAGGTCCTGATTTCTCAATCAGTTATTTCCAAAATAAAAAGAAGATTTAATACAGTCAAGTAGCAGAAGCTCTCATTTAGCTGCCAGGCAATTGTAAGTGCCAATTATCCCACTCATAAGCAACAGTTTTGTTGTACTCCAAAGTGCCATCACTTATCCTAACAGGCTTCTGTTCCACTTTGTCATCTCTTCAGCTGTAACAGGTCCATCAGGAAGAATCCAAACTTCTCTGTGTGGGGAGAGATTACAAGCGGCCTGTAATTTATATTTATGGGTATTCTCCTCATTTGTCCTTGAGAAAAGAGCTGGACTGCTGTTGAAAGGCTCAGAAGTGAAAAAAAGAGTCAGCATCCACTATTTTTGCTCTGCTGGCGCCTGGCTCTGAAGTCACCACACAGAGCTTGTCTGTACTGGTTTCATCTATAAACGATGCAACAGCTGGAACAAAATGGTTGAGATGCTGAACCTGATTGCACAATACAGCTCACAGCTCTTACAGAGCTATTTGTAGTCAAGAGCCTGTTAACTCATGAGAAGAGGGCTTGTTTTTCCAAAATTTTAATGACAAAGTTTAATTACATGAGTCTTCATGAAAACCAGGGCTGGAAGATGTCAGACATGATCTAGCTCGGGGGCCAAAGAGGGGATGGAGGAGATTGCTACAGACATTCCCAAACAGCTTTGTAGCGCAGGATTTACAGGAAGAGCTCAGGGCAGGTGAGGCTGGTGGTGTAAGATCGTCCCCAAGGTCAGTCAGGGATTAGAGCAGTATCTATAAATCCCCACGTGCTGTTTACTGGATAAAATCCACTGCTCTAACTGGAGGGCCAGAGAGGAGATGGGACACAAAGTCTCAGGCATCAGTGTCAAGTGATGCAAGACAGATTTTTATTCTTCAGTTTACACCTGGTGTGCAAGGTCAGAGCGATGCAGTGCTGGTGCCAAGGCCAAAGAAGACATCACACAGATCAGCCTCTGAAAAAACACAGTCAAAACAAAGTGAAAGAAGCAGAAATTCAACTTGGACTCACAGGTGAGTTGAAAACTACGAAGACTTCATAAAAATAAACCTAAAAACACAAAAGCAGGACAACTAAAGCAATTGTGTTTTACCTCACAGCTCTAGTAAGTTTGATGAATAAACTCTTAACCCGACTAACATTCAGAAACATGTATTAACCCTGCTATAAGCAACCAAACTTTGTACAGTGGCCATTTTCTGACTCAGGCATCACCTGGCTGGGGTTGCTGACCTAACTCCTACTCATGTTTTGGCCCAAAAAATGCTGATACAGCTCAGCCTGATCTATGCTGGCAACATCCACTGCTCTAAAGCAAGAGCTACACATACAGCAGAGACAAAGGAGAGGAGGCTATGAGAACTGCTGTTCCTGCAGCTCTGCAAAAGCAACTCTTGGGCAATTTCTGATAAGAAAAACTCTTCAGAAATAACTAGAACAACCCACAGGAATGGAAGAAATCAAGCTTCCATGATGGAAGCTGTAAATACATCACCTCCAAAAAGCTTTCAAGCTGACCTGACAGCATCTGCAGTGCTGAGGCTCCCAGGCTGCCTGCTGTGATACTTGCAGCATGCTGGCAGAGGAGGGACGAGCATTCTTACCATCATCTGGGAATCTGGCTCCCTCATAAGCATGGGAATTAGGGAATTTGTCAATTAACCAATTAATTAGAGAATTAACAAGCTACACCATCCCACTGAGAGGGGACAGAGCCCTTGATTGAATTTTTTACTTGATGAGATCACATAAAAAAATTTGGTTTCACAGTGTACATCCACCTGGAACTCTGAGAGATCCAAATGAACTGTGATGCCTGACTCAGTACCAGAGTCAGAAAAAGAAATTTTATGGGATTAAATGATATTCATTTAATGAATATCAGCTAGCAGCAGCTAGCAGCATCTTGACCTTCACAAAGACTGCCTTTCCTTTGCCACCTGCTTTGTGAATTAAATGAGGTGATGCTAATCCTTTACAAAACTGCACAGGCCACACTAGCAGAATTCCCAGGAATGCCTTCAAGCAGCAATTCCTTGATCTTATTTATCAGTCGCACCCCCCAGTTAGGTTTCCTTCCATCCAACCTGTTACTGCAGCTAGAATGAGCCCCACAAAGAGCCATTTCCCAAAAAAGCTTGTTCCTCGGTGAGTGCTGGTATTTCATCGAGCCCTGGATTCTCCCAAGGGACCTGGCAGCTCGGAGCTTGCTCCAAACCCTTCCTGGCCAGCAAACATCCTGCAGCCTCACGCCTGCCCTGCGCTGGCCAAGGCAGCGTAGGAAGCTCGGAGTGAATGAACTCTGAAACTCTTGGATGAGGGATATCATCTGCAGGGCTGCTCCCAGGAGGGAGCCTTCCTCTCCCGTTAGTCAAAGGAAACACTGCAGCTAAATACAGCTGTTACCTTTATCTAGTTTCACCCTGCTTGTGCAGGAGCTGGAGGGAGGCCAGGCTTGTGGGATGTTTGCCCCAAACGAGGGGCTCAGCTGCAGGGATGTGTATGCTGCCCTGCATGCCTCAGCTTCCGCCGGGAGACACGCAGGGATTTCCTTCCACTGTGTCAGCCCCGCCGTTCTCAAACAGGAACATTGTCCCAGCTTTACCTTGACCGGGAAAAACAACTTTCATCAGCAAAGCTGTATTTGTTTGTTGCCTAAAGAGGATATCCTTCCAGTTCCATTATACATTGGCCACCTGCTATGGACTTCGCAAGAGTTCCAGGCTCCCGTTCACTCCAGGGCTTGCACACAAGGAATTCCACCTTTACTTCCAGTGTTCATCACTTGAAATCTAAATCAGAAATGAGACCCTGCAGAAAGAAAACTGCAGAGGCAAGGGAGTGAAGAGTACTCCAGATTCGTGCCTTTCCAACGTTTCTTAGTTACAATGGTACATCTTCCAGGCTTTCCTAGGTGACCCAGGCAGAGATAAGTGAGAAATTTAAAATAACTCTTGTCCAGCAGCCTTGTCTCAGTGCTTCATCCATGCCCAGGCTGCTGCTGTTGAACCACCAGTGAGTAATGGCCAAGTAGGCTCATGTCACTTCCTGTGCTCAGGCTCCACCATATGATGGGAGTGTGTATGTTCACGAGGACATCTCACAGACCAGAAACCACAACCTTCAAGTAGCCAAAGACACAGTAAGTTATCCCAGATGGACAGAAATCCCATATTATACAACAACTGAACAACCCTCAGAGAACTGGTGAATTAATAATGGGCTTGCCAGACATTATGCAGGAAGATTCAAGGGTCCTGAAACTTCTACCTCTAAAAGTTTTAAAGAATGTAAAAGAAATACCAGAATATTATTTGTTTTAAAAGGTCCCCAGTGGGGGTTGTCCTGTTATTTTTCTGTATGACCAGAGCAAAACTCCCTTTGCACACAGCTGGCACAGAAGATTTAGTGAGAAAGATTCTCATTTTAACAAGAGACACAGATTTTAATAGCTCAGCAGTTCAGGCACTGGCAGCCCTGGGGGCTGATGGAATAAGCCATGCAGATGGAAACAATTATTTAGGAAGGGAAGGACTCCTGCATGCACAGAGCAACATCTCACTATAACTGAAGCCTCCCACCAACACATTCCAGACTCTTGGAGTAATCTACTTTGGGGAGTATGCTTTAAGCTACATCAGCTTTTGTATTTCTTTCTCCAATCTTAATTGCAATCACAAAACATACTCCCCTGCAAACTGACCCAATGGTCTGACCAAACAGCAACAAATACCAGGAAATATTATAAACATCGGAATCTCAAACTAATTTAAAGACCCAACTCTTCAAGCAACAAGTTCCAATTTCAGACAAGCTTTTCACTACACAACACACCTGGAAGGACTTACCCACACAATCACACATCCACACTGTGGTGGATGACTTACACCTAAAGTCTGTGGAATAAAATAATGACTAAATCACACAGGCTGTACTTCATATGCAGTTTTTCAAACTGAAGCGCTTTGCATAAATCAAAATCATGAGTCTTGGAAAGGAACAGAATTTCCAAAAGCTCTAGTTGATTAGAAATATCTAATTAAGGATAGTCCATTCAAGCCAGCTGCATAAAGAATATTTCATGTAACATGTTTCAGGAGAAAAGTGACTCCAGCAGGTTTCAATTAAGCCTCACTGCCATATGGATTTTGCATCCGCAGCAGGAAGGCTCAAGCATCATGTCACAACTAAGATATTTTTATGTCTCCAACTGAAAGCATTTAAACTACTTGGAATAGAAGCATATGGGCCACAACATCCCCAATTAGGAAAATATTTTGCTGAACTGGGAGCCTAAAAGTTACATGAAGCTAAAATACATCATATTCTTGGTCAGGTATGGTAGTTTCTGACTTTTGAAGTCTATAAAGAGCTAAGAATGCATAGCATGTGCACCCTAGTGGCCTCCTTGTCCAAAGAGAGGATCCCAGTGCAAGTCACACAGTGATTTTAAGGAGGCCCTGAAGGAGTGGGGGCTCCTTTGCTCTGCAGACAGGGAAAAGCTCTGCTCCTGGAGCAGTTCACACCATCACAAGCAGCTGTGAGGGGCTCCTCAGGTCACCACCTCAGCCAACCTCCTGCTTAAAGCAGGGTCAAACACAAGCCAGGGCAGGACTCTGAAGGCTTGTAGATGGCTGCAGTGCCAGCACCTCTGTGGGCTCCCATTTCAGCTCTCCAGTGAGTGATATTTTCCTTAAGGCAAGCTGGGAACTCACCCATTTCAGTTTATAAACCTTTGACAAGTAACACGGCTCTCTATCCAACTAATCAAAGATGCTGTGAAGTGGGGAACAAGTTATGGTTTTTTCCTTTCAGTATTAAAAACAGGACTTCAAAAATGTGTCTTGACTAACCCACGAGCTCAGCTGCTGCGCCCTCTTGGGATCTTGAGCCAAACCTTCAGTGTTATTTTTCTTCATGCAGCTTGGACCCAAGAACCCCAATTCCTCCTTACTGGAAACAGATGTCAACCAAGTTAAATCATCCCATGACTCCTGCAGGAGAAGGATGTAAACAGCCACAGCTCACCCAGCTGTTACTCAGAGAGGCCCTGCTGACACGTTTGGTATCCCCACATGCTGCAAGACCTTCAAAATGCTTTGACATAGTGATTTGAGATATGTTTATCACTTAAATCCACCAAAACATGTTAGGTCACTTCAGTTCAAAATAGATTAGAGTTTGGATCTTTTTACCAACTTCTTCTAGAGTTGTGAGCTCAGAGGAGAAAGAAATTGTTATCTATGTTTTTATACATACAATGCTTCCCAACGGAGTCTTAATGTTTAACAGACCCCACCCTTGCAACATGCCTGCAAAGTAAAGGCTTTACAAATAAGAAGGGGGGAGGAAAAGAGAGATTGCTCGATGTGCAAATGGTCACAGAACACGACAGTACAGTTTGGCACAAAGAAATGCATCCTCCACCTCCCAGGAGGCTTAACTTCAGCCAGAAGGAACTACGAAATCACAACTCTCACTAATGCTGTGGTCCAAAGTGTTCAATCCAGGTTTTGGTATCTTTTCAGCTGAGAAAAATACCTGCTTGCAGCAGTTTGGAAGGGGTCTGGGACAGAGGCTGCTGAACACTTATGAGAAATGATGCACCAGGTGAACAAGAGACCCTCAGGTGAACTAAATCCAAATTTTCTGTGTTCACTGTAAACAACCACACTGGCAGGAGCTCTACTACAGCATCCAAGGCTGCAAGTTCTCTTGCTGATGCCCAGGAAACAGCTTTTGCACACAACAGCAAAAGGAAATCAAAGCACAAACTCGTGGATGCTGTTTGAGCACTTGTGGACTACGAGGCAGCTGCAAGGTCATGCTGCATTCATGCTGTGAGCTCCAAATGCTCAGCAAAGACAGGCACAAGGGCAGGCATGACAGCCAGATTCAGGTAAAGGAAATATAGTAACAAATGTGGATCACAATACAAAGTCTGCAGGGTCCAAACCGAGACCCCTCATCTGTGGGTCTGTGTCCACTCTCCAGGCCAGGTTCACCCAGCACCAACCTCTTGTAAGAGGCATGGACCCACAGCAGAACCAAGATGCCCTTTCTATACTACTTTAGCTAAATTCACACACAAAAATCCTATTCTTAACAGCCAAATATTTGTTTGTGCATTATTTCTCATAGCTCAGAGACAGGAAAACCAGGTTTAAACCACTAGTGCCATCAGCATAGCTGTGGTACTGGGGAACTCTGCAGGAACTAGGAGTCCTCAAAGTAGCTTTCTCAAGCAGGTTTTTGCAAGCTGGCACCAAGCTCCCTGCTATTACAGTGACACTGCCAGGGACAGCCAGCCCAGCCAAGCGAAAGCTATTCCGAGTGTATTTACATAGACTAAAAACTACACAAAGCACATACTTTGGTGGCCCCAGGCTTTAGAACATCACCGTGCAGTACAAGAAGCAATATTCTCCTAGACCTTTAGGTTGTTTATTTGCTCACCTCAGTTCATCTACTTCTTTGCAGTGATGATCCCAGTACAACGTTTTTAACATAAATTATGGCATTCTGACAAGTGCCTCAAGATAGCAGGGCTTCTTTTTGAACTGAGGTTAACAGGGAGCCTAAAATACTCAAGTAGCCTAAGCAAGTGAAATCCCAGAGAGACAGGAGGTATCACCCCCAGGGCTTCAGCTGCAATGTTAGAGGCATCCTCAAGATTAAGCCTTTCTTGACAAGACGTTTAAGCGCACATGGTAGAAAAGGCAAAGAGAAAAACCTTGAGACTACCAGCAAATGCCCTTCTGGCTGGCTCAGGGAAGACAGTTTTGAGATGTCAGTACAGACGAGACAATTACTCCATTCCCCGACGGGGCCGAAGCCAAATTCTGTGAGAAAAGCGGCAATTCAGCAGTGCCCGGCGTTAGGGCATGCAGACCCGCGGAGCTGCAGGGCACAGCCGGAGCCCCCCACCAGCGCCGAGCATCAGCCTACCTGGAGCGGTCAGAGCCTACCTGGAGCGGTCAGAGCCTACCTGGAGCGGTCAGCGCTGCGGACAGCGGCCGGACAGGAGGAGGAGAAGGAGCAGAGAGCGGGGGGCTCTCCCGACCCCACAGCTCGGCACCCGCTGGCCGGAGCCGCCCAGGACCGGGCGCGGAGCTCGGCGGAGGCGAGACCAGGAGAGCAGACCCTTCTTCCCTTCTTCCCTCCGCCCCCGTCCCGCCCCTCCGCAGCTCGCCCCGCTCCCTCCGCATCTACCGGGAGCATCCAACCCTTCCCCTTCGCCGCTCGCTCCAGTGGGAACCCCGCTGGAGAAGACCCCCGAAGCTCTCTCCCGGGAGAGGGGGAATCCCTCGGCAAACAGCTTTTCTTTTTCTTTTGTGTTTTCCTTTCTAAAGAAAGGAGCTGCGAAAATAAAGATGCTGGCAGACAAGTTTTTTTTTTGTCCGCACAAGAGCATGGACAAACATTTGGCCACGCGGAAAGCCGGGGATGGAGAGGGAAGGGCAAACACAGCCAGGGCAGGTTTCATAGTTGCTGCCGGCTGGTGTTGCACGGCGTGCCCGTGTAAGGCTCTTCAGAGACAAGCACCGCACATGGGCTGTAGAAACAATGATTTTCACAAGCGGCAGCGCGTTCACTGGGATGAATGAGTAATTCAGGTCCTCTTTCAAACAAAAGAGTGCGTTGAGCGTGTGCATCAACACAAGAGCACACAGCTGTTCCGTTCATAGCCCAGCACCTGGATAAACCCTTAGGCTACAAAATGATGGCTCATCTCAGGCTCATCACCCTCCTTGTGCTTCCAATAACTGGTTAAATCAAGCTGCTGGTGAGTGCCTCTCTAGGCTGTAACCTGCCTTACATCAGCCTTCCAGCTGTGCTGAGAAACAAAGCCTGAACGGAAATCGGGGACATGCATGCTCAGGATCTGCTGAGGGCTTAATTATTTCTTGTTAATTGGAGGTAGGCTTGCTTCATTTGTTAGACTCAAATGTTGAAAAGTCGTTTCCTACTTTGAAAACTGACAGGTTGCAGATCAGAAAAGTGCTAATTGGACTATGAGTATAATAATGCTTGGGCTGAAATGGCATTTAAAATCCAGTAAGAACTACTACAGAGAGAGATTGCCTTGATCTTATTTATTTGAAATCAAAGATTAGTAGTGGTGAGCAGAAACTATCACTGGTGCTGATGGAGTGCTTGGTCCTTATAAAAAAGGAGCTTATCTGTCTGAGGTGGGAGGGCAGCAGGGTGAACAAGAAACTGTTTGCTGTCATCCTTTTCATATTTGGCCAGTCAGCACTCTGAAAGCAGCCATAGTGATCTGAGTACGTGCTGACTTAGTCTTGAGTGGGTTCCTTTTCCAGAGAATTCCTCTCCCCCTGCCATGCTGCAGTAGCTGTCACTGATGCTGACCTGGATTGCCATGGGAGTCCTGCTTTATTCTCACCCTGGGGTGGGTTCTCTGAGCTTGACTCAGCTCCAGTTTCCTCCCCAGGACTGAAAGCCACAGTCTTCTGGTCTCCAGCCTCAGGGAGCCCAGGATTTTCCCAGCTTTTTCACCCAGCAAAACAAAGAGCTGAGCCATGTAGGTAACCAGATAGGATGGCAGCAGCAGAGTCCTCAGGATGTTAAAGGTCTGGAGCAACAGGCAGACAAAATTCCAGGTGAGGGAAGAAAGCAAGGCGCACAACAGCTGGGGAAGAAAAGGAAGAACAGAACTGTCACTGCAGTGATGTTTTTGGAAGAGGTTCCATTTTCAGTGGGATATACAGGATTTTGAAACCTCCAGTGTTTGTTCCCTTCCCTTGTCATCCAACACAACCAACAAATATTATGTCCTACAAGAGACAAGTTCAAGCTGCTGTGTTCAAGTCAATAGCTGTACATATAAAGAGCTCTAGGAGAACCAAAAGGTGCCCCAGACAAGACCAAACTCATTGTTAGCCTTTGAAAAACTACGAAGTAAAATAAATGGTTTCAACATTTGACTTGGTTCTGCCTTGGTGTTAATGGTCTTAAAAATGCTTTCGCCTGAAGGATTGCTGATGCCAAAGCTCAGCTTCAGGGTGTGTTAGTCTAACAACTGCAGCAGTTTAAGATTATTCCAGTCCTTGGCTAGTCCAGCCTAACCAAGGTTAGCACTGCAGCAGAACTGGTGGAAGGAAACATGAGTGAGTACCTCGGTTGCTGCAATTCAAAAACCCAGCAATGTTACTGAGGAGACAGGACTGGGAATAGTGACAGTGGAGGCACAGAGCAGCTTTCCCTTGTGAGCCGCTTCTGCAAAGGAACAGAGAGTCAAGGCACAGAGAAAGAGAAGACACACAAGACGTGAAGCTCTTCCACTGCTTGAAATTTATCTTTTGGGATTTGTGTAAAGCCTAAAAGGATGAGGGTTGCTGTGTTTGCAAAGAGACTTCTGGCCTCAGCGCTTACTGAGCAAGTGAAATTATTATTTTCAGTCACATGCTCCACTGTAAGAAATCTGAAGCAACTTTTAAAAGTATGTAATATCAGCCATAAATACCAGGAGAGTTTCTACACATGGTTGAGTTAAACTTCTTATCTCAGAGGAATAAGTAGCAAATTTTGCCATTTCAAAAGGAGTTCTTAAGGACTTTTAAAATATGCATACATACCTTTAAATATAAATGCACACACATATTCATGACCGTCATTCTGCACAATTTTGTGTTACCTTTACCTTGTCTACAACGGGAGTCATTACAAAGAAGGGAGGCAGAAAATAAACCCTCCTGTTAGTCATTAACCAGGCAGAAACCAATCTTGGAGCTTTGTCTTACCTAAGAGGCCTGTGAGTCAGGCAGAGGTGGAACAAGTCAGAGCTGAGGCACAAAAGCAGCAGATATGCAAGGAGGCAGCCTGGTCCCCCTACTCACCATCACAATGTTATAGAAAATGCTCTTTTCAGCATGGGAATATCTTATCTTCTGCCTCTGGGACCAGCTGTTTGAGGCCACAGCAAGAAGACTTCGATTTTGGCTTTTGTGATTTGAGCTCAGATAAGCAGGTTTGGGCCTCAGTCTTCCCACAGATCCACTGGATTGTGACTCTTCTTGTGTCTCTGTACTGGATGCATCACTCTGGTTTTCTTCCTCTGATAGTTCATCTTCAGAGTCAGAATCAGGTTCATCAGGAGATTCGTTCTTAATTGTTTCTGTGCTGGGTGTCTCTGCTAGAACCAGGTTTAAAAAGAACGTGTAAAACACCTGTATGGGACTTTTTCTCCCTGGCTGCAAGCCTTGCACATTCCATCTAGGAGCTGGACAAGGTTCCTCTGAACTTTTTCTGTCTGAAATAAAGGATTTTCAAACCAAACTAGACAATACAAGGTGTCTAAAATGGTTAAATTTTAACTAATTAGCACTTAATCAGCAATTATATTAAAGGAGAAGCTGAAACATTATTTTTTACTTGTGCCTGCTGTAAACTAAAATAAAATAAGTGGATATGACTGAATTAGCTAGGCAGTTGTTAAAAAGAGTACTTTATTTTTTATCTCTTAGTAACTGAAAAAAGCTTTAATGTCCTAATTCTGTAGATATGCTGATATGTAAAAATTTAGTAATGTGTCTAATCTTACTGGTTAAAATGTAATTTAGACCATTTGTGGAAACAATTGGAGGTCTGGTGCTAACAGCAGTCACTACAGGGCCAGAAATTGTGAATGTAAATGTAGCAAGAATAACCTGAAAACCTCATTCAGAGCATCAAGAGAATTACTCTGTCCACCAAAAGCCTGAGCACTCAACTGCAACGTAAGGAGGTGGCACAGGTACATAAAATAGCTATTTTGATTTGGAACTTCCTCATCTGGGATTAGATTTTTTTCTCTGGCATTAGAGCACAGTAGCAAGGCTTTATCCTCACAAGTGTAACAACAAGCTTACTATCAGCCTAAACCAAAGCCTGTTACTGGTTGCCGACACGTTAGAAGAAAGAGCCAGAGATGGACTGGAAAAACAAATTGGCAAAATACACAAATAAATGAAAATGCATGTCTTGCTCCCTTCAAAACTTTCTATCAGCCTCAGCATAAAAGAATCTCTTACTAGCTCCCAATAAAAGCCTTCACGCCCTCCCAAAAAGGAGAGGTGCAAGAGAGCAATGAGGCCAGAATTTAAACTGTACAAAATTAGAGGATTAGGCTTGCTTTCTGGGGGATCTTTAAAATAGAAACCTATAAAAATTACTTGTCCTTTGCCTTCTTAAAATCAAATTACCTCTGAGATTAAGGAAGAGTGTAAGAAGGGTAGGTGGCAGCTTGGTTGTCTTATGAACATTTTTAACAGAAAAGCATAATAATTTGTTTGGTTTTTCTATATGCTACCACTCACACTAACAAACCTTTAATTTCCTCCTGTGACAAGTGGCATTAGCCTAAAAATAGCCAGCAGAGTGCTTTAAAGATGAAATTAACTTTATGCAGCAGCATTTTACCTGATCAGCTGCCGAACTTACCTTCATTAAGCAGCAGCTGTAGCCAGATAATCACGATGATCAGCAGCATTACAAACGGCAAACAGAACCAGAAGAAAAGCAGAGGAAAGGTCAGCTCATTGACCAGAGGAACCAGGGGATACCTCATGGCTTGCTTCAGGTTACGCTAAGTTTAGAACAGCTCGACTGCTCCCCTTTCTAACCACCTTTTAATAACTCTCATTGCAGCGCTGGTGATGGCAAGAAGAGCAGAGATAAATCAGCAAAGGGGGACAGCCCTGTGCTGGGGAGGGAGCAAAAGGGATTAAGAGGGGATAAGAAAAACTGAGAAAGGTCGATCAAGTCAGATGTTTTCTTCTGCTGCTATTTAAAGGATAAATATAGGTTAGGAAGCTTTCGAGGCTTATGTTAAAACAGTTGTGTTAGAACAGCTTATGTTAAAACTGCAGTTAGAGTAAGGTCTTGTCTTTGGATAGAGGGGAGGTACCCAAGTGCTTCGGCCACTTTGAAACTGAATAGCCAAGGTTGCTCTTGAGAAAACAATAAAACAGATTCAACCCTCCAGAGATGTGCAGAGGATGGGCAGCTACAAGCTACTTCTCCCAGGCTCTTATTCAATGCAGAGCACAAACAGTCCCATATTGACTCTATTTTTAACCTACTCTGTATGTCCTCATCTATTAGTTAATCCTTTAGGAAAATAAACCTTTGTATTTTAATCGCACTTCTGTCTCCCTTCCCTCCAAGGAAGGTAACTAGCACGCTTCATAGGATGTGTGTCCATAAAAGTATTGCTTAAGAGTAAAGGAGTTCGGTAATGATCAAAGAAGGAACCAGATACGTGACTTGATATCTTGATATTCATCACGCTGTGTGTTTCTCCTTCAATAAAATGAAGCCATAATCTATTGCTTACCTCACGGAGGGTTGTTTGGCTAGATTAATTGTTTGTGTAGCTCTCAGGAGAAGAGAGCAGTGGTGTAAATGCACGTTAGAAATTATTGCTTACATTTAATGCTCTTGCTCGTGAGCGTGTGTTTGTTTTTATGTAGTAGCAGCCCCTTGAAATGAGCCTTTTAATCCCAAGATCTAAATGAACTCTACAAATTCTTATTAATTCACATTAATAGCACCTCTGCATGATAAAAGAAAGCTATTAGCCCTACTTTGTGCATTGGGTAAACAAGTGAGAAAAGCCATTAATGCCCTGAGCTTCAAGGATGCTCAATATTTGAGTCCCCATTTCACACAGTGGGGGTGGCAGGTTGGAGGCACCTCTGGAAATCAGGCTGTTGATAGCTTGTCTACAGATGCAGTGCTGAGAGGGATGGCAAGGAGCTGAAGCTGTGATCTGTTTAATGACAAATTGTGTCTCTTAGTCACATCACTGGAAGCCCTTGGAGTCCACGCTGGCTCTCACTGAGCTGAGCCGGCCTGGGACCTCCTTGTTGCCATGGCAGGAGGGATCACCCCTGGAACCACAGCTTCCCAGGGAATGGGGGATTGAAACAGGGGGGAAAAGCCTCCCCCTTTCCCGTATCTCCAGGGCAGCGGGGGGCACAGGAGTGGCAGGTGCCTGGGCTGTGTCAGTGGCCTCCTGGGCGAGTGGCACGGCCCAGGGCTGCAGAGTTTCACCTCCATACAAAGCACGGTCCTGGGGGAGGTTTCACAGCCCAAGTTAAAGGGCAGGGGGGCCCTGTGTGAAGAGGAGCAGGGCTACAGCCCAGCCCCCAGGGTGACGGTGATACCCACAAAATTGGATTTGTTACCTGGTGGGCAGCGAGCCAATAATGACACACTCGAGAGAGACATCGATTGTTTATTTCGGAGCTGCCCCAGCCTGAGTGCTGGGTGGTATTCCACAAATCCTGCACACCTCCACAGACTGCACACCTCGATTGTTTATTTCGGAGCTGCCCCAGCCTGGGTGCTGGGTGGTATTCCACAAATCCTGCACACCTCCACGGACTGCACACCTCCCTGCCGTTATTCATACACAGAAACTGAGAGTCAGTGACTTTCCAAGTACAGCCTCTCTGTTAGGATTCTCAGTAATTTCCATGCAAGTTACATCAGCCCAGCCAATTTCTGTGCATTCTCAGGGAAAGGGTCTTTTTTTAGCATTATAATGAACACATTTAGCTCTAGAACACCTTTTTTGCCAAGTTAGCAATATATACATAGACATGCATAACATCTTCATTTATTACTTCCTAAGGCATGTTCATTCTCCTCTACCATTATGAGATTATTGTTTGGTTGAATTAACTTCATTTACTATATCCTTAAAGCTTCAGGATGTCTTTGACTAAGGGGTGATCCTGCTGCCTGGTACACTGATCAGGTCTCCTTTCTTGCTCATTAGGCTTGAAAGTATACAAAGGTCTTACATCAAAACATCCTGATTTAAGACAATCTTGACAGGTTCCACCCTGGGGGTGCTGGTGGACAGTGGCTGAACATGAGCCAGGTGTGCCCAGGGGGCCAAGAAAGTCAATGGCATCCTGGCATGTCTCAGGAATAATGTGACCAGCAGGACCAGGAAAGTGATTCCTCCCCTGGTGAGGGTCACCTTGAGTCCTGTGTCCAGTTCTGGGCCCCTCAATTCAGGAAGGACAACATCCAAGGCTGGATGAGGCTCTGATCTAGTTGACATAGTTGTGTAGTAGGGTTGTAGGTTGGACTTGATGATCTCAGAGGTCTTTTCCAGTCCAAATGATGCTGTAAGGGATGCCAACAGGTGAGAGTAGATGATTGTCTAACTATACTCTGCTCTTGAGAGACTCCACCTCAAATACTGGGCATAGTTCTGCCATCTCCAACATCAGAAGGATGTGGAACTACTGCAGCAAGCACAGAGGAGACCATGAAGCTGCTGAGGGCACTGGAGCACCTTCTCTACAGCGACATGCTGAGAGAGCTGGGGCTGTTCAGCCTGGAGAAGGTAGTGTGGAGACCTCACAGACCCTCTCCTGTGTGTGAGGGGCTGCAGGGAAGCTGGGGAGCAACCCTTCCTCGGGAACTGCAGTGACAGGACAAGGGGTGATGGGTACAAATTGAAAGAGGGGAAATTTAGACTGGCTATTAGGAAGAATTTTTTTTACTGTGAGAGTGTTGAGGACCTGGCACAGGGTGCCCAGAGAAGCTGTGGCTGCCCCTGGATTCCTGGCAGTGCCCAAGGCCAGGCTGGATGGGGCTTGGAGCAGCCTGGGACAGAGGCAGGTGTCCCTGCCCATGGCAGGGGTGGGATGANCCGCCGTCCCCGCCGAGCCGCTGCTGCGGTTCCGCTCGCTGGCGGCGCGGAGCCGCGGGGCCCGCGGCGGGGCCGGCGCCGAGACCCAGGTGGGGAACGACCTGGGCAGCCTCGAGCCCCTGCGGTGGCTGCTGCGCTCGCCTTTCGACCGCAACGTGCCCGTCCAGCTGGAGCTGCAGGAGCTGCTCCTCGACCACGTCTTCCAGCGCCTCGGCGTCTCCTCGCAGGTACGCCGGCCGGGGCTGAGCCGCCTGTGGATCCCCAGATGGTTTGGGTTGGAAGGGACCTTAAACACTACCTAGCTGCACTGTCTGCNCCCAGAGAAGCTGTGGCTGCCCCTGGATTCCTGGCAGTGCCCAAGGCCAGGCTGGATGGGGCTTGGAGCAGCCTGGGACAGAGGCAGGTGTCCCTGCCCATGGCAGGGGTGGGATGAGATCTTTAATCATAATTCTGCGATTCTATGCTGACTGCTGCCTGTCCCAGGGACTAGGTGTCCCTAGGTGCAGTAGGCCAGGCTCGGAAGCACACGAAGCTCTCCCATTTCGAACACTCTAATTTAAAACAATCTCGCGTTCCCCGCAGCGGCGCCGTGCCGGAACCCCCGTGNATGGTTTGGGTTGGAAGGGACCTTAAACACTACCTAGCTGCACTGTCTGCCGTGGGCAGGGACACCTTCCACTGCACCAGGTTGCTCAGATTTTCGTGCAGCCTGGCCTTGGACACTTCCAGGGATGGGGGCAGCCACAGCTTCCCTGGGCAGTCTCTGCCAGGGCCTCACCACCCTCACAGGGAGGAATCTTTTCTCGGTATCTAATCTAAACGTACTTCCTTAAACTTACTGTTGGGTTATGCTCTTACTGGTAGTGTTTACTGACCATCTGTATACCAGGCTGTGTCGAGAGTTGTTTCTCAGACGATGGAGCCCTTTGCCTGCATGACAACACCAGTTTGTAAGCTTCACCCAGAGCGGAACTAAACTTCCACTGGTTTTCACTCACCTCCTCATTGCATAGGTTTTGGTTGCTTAGATTTTTAATAATTCATATATGCCTTTAAAAGACCATTTTCCTCCACCATTATGAGTTTATTCTTTGGTCAAATCAACTTTTTTTTTTTACCCCCTTAAACACTAAATATAATTTAACTTTCATGATTAATAGCCGGCACATAAAGTGTTTTCTCATGGCCACTTTGGACAAGTTTTTGCTGATTTTTGAAAGAAGAAGCAAGGATAACTAACCCTGGATTTTCCCTTTGTACCTTTGTAACTGTTCTTTTCCCTTGTCTCTCCCAGGGCTGTGTGGATCACCCAATTGTTCTGACAGAAGCCGTTTGCAATCCTCTGTACTCAAGGCAAATGATGTCTGAGCTCCTCTTCGAATGCTACCAAGTGCCAAAAGTGTCCTATGGTGTGGACAGCCTGTACAGTTTTTATCACAACAGAAGGCAGAGCTGGCCCTGCAGTGGTTTGGTGATATCCTCGGGGTACCAATGTACACACATTTTGCCTGTCTTAGAGGGCAGGTGAGTTCTGGGTGTCTTAAGTCCGGTGCAGACACTGACTTTTCAAGTGGTGCAAATATCTCCTGCACTGTTAACTCTTGTATTAATTTACACTGATGAGTTAAAACCAGGTCTGCAGATTTCGCTATGTTCTGTTGAGTTTTGAATTGAAAGAGCAGTGCTGCTCTTGTAAATGTTGTGGTTTAGTTGCTATTCATTCCTTGATGTGTACTTTCAAAGGGAGAAGGGGATATCTGCCCCAAGTGAAACTGGGCATTAAAAAACATATGTTAGGTTTTAAAGCAGCTTTTTGGGACAAAATGAAGTGCTCTGTGTGTGAGACTTCTGCAGTGCTTGAGGCTTTTATCATTCTGGTTATTCTGCTGCATTGCTCTACTTTCTCTTTTTACTTTTTTTGTCTTTTTTAATGGCTTTATTGTGTCTGGTAAATGCTTGAAATTTTCCAGGTTTACACCTGTCCAACTGCAAAGTGTTACGAAGGTTAAAAAAACTACTTTTAGCACCACTAACCATCATTTCTCTTGTTAAAACAGAACATCTTGCTGTAGCCAAAATTATTTAATATTTGGGGTTTTTTTAAAAGCAGAACAGAGCCTTTCAGAAAAAAACATATTAAACAAAGCAGTGATTGCACTGTTGCCTGAGAAAAGCAGGTGTGTTAGCTTCTCTGATAACTAAACCTTGGCATATTTATCTGTGAATATTCATCTGCAGAAATTACCTAGTTCTGGGGAAAGCAGGAGCTGTTTAATGCGTGTTTCCTTGTGGATTTCCCCCCGGTGTGAGCTGTGTCTGTTTACGTTTTGCAAAGGCTGGATGCCAAGCACTGCAAGCGCATTAACCTGGGCGGGTGCCAGGCTGCCGTGTACCTGCAGCGGCTGCTGCAGCTCAAGTACCCAGGGCATTTCGCTGCCATCACCCTCAGCCGCATGGAGGAGATCCTGCACGAGCACAGCTACATCGCAGAGGACTACATAGAAGGTAAAAAGCCAGCTCTAATTCACCACCACATAGTGCTCACCCACACTGAGCTTGTTCTCTGCACCCCTTGTTTTCAGGTTGGCTCGAATTCTTCCTTAGATTTTTCTCCTGCTGTTTTGCTTTCTTTGTGGAAACCTGCCTCGTGCTTCTCAGTGGTTTAACATCTAAAATTAAGACAGAAATAAAATTTAACTGCTACTACTACTACTGCTGCCAAAAAAAAAAAATCTGTATTAGTTCAAATTTCTTTGTGAAAAAATGTTGGGATGGTTTCAGTGGAAAAGAATTTGAAATGAGCTTATTATTTCCTTTATATGTCAACAAAACCTCTAAGTTGGTTAGGATTTGTGTGTTTCATATGTACTTTAAGGTTTCTTAAGTCACACAGAACATTTCTCATGATTTTGTGTGAATTAAATAAGTTTTAAAATTTCCATGGAAAATGTCATCTGAAGTAGTGGCTGAAGAAAAGTGGTTTTTAAAATTTGTCACTTGTGAATGAGCCTCCCTTAGAAAAGTGTGAGAGCTCTCCCTCCCCTTGGGCAGAGAGACTTCAGTGTGCACTTGCACTTTGTGGTACTTGGTGTTTCCTGCAGGTCAGAGCACTCAGAGCCACCTGCACTGGGTGTGTGACCTGAAAGCAGTGCTCAGAGGGGGCAGCCAAGCTTGGGGACAGCTGCCAGGAGGTGACAAAATTCTGTGCTTGGACTATTTTTGCCTTCTTCCGTCACCTTTCACCCTTCACTTGGGGTGCGCGCTGATCATTGTTTTGGGCCGACAGATGGAAAAATTACTCTGCTTTCCAAACCCCCAGAGCTGCAGAAGTGGCGGTGCCCAGAGTACTACGAGAACAACGTGCACAAGATGCAGCTGCCTTTCTCCAACAAGCTGCTGGGCAGCACTGTGGCATCCGAGGAGAAGCAGGAGAAGAGGCAGCAGCAGCTGCGGCGGCTTCAGGAGCTCAACGCGCGGCGTCGGGAGGAGAAGCTGCAGCTGGACCAGGAGAGGCTGGACAGGTTGCTCTATGTGCAGGTAATCAAGGCAAAGGTTCAGTGTGGTGTCTTGGGAGGAGGGCAGACTGCCCTCAGAGCTTTATCAGAAGGTCACACATCGTGGTAAAGAAGCTGTGACTGTCCTGGGTGTTCTCTGATAGGAGCTTGCCAAGGTTACTTGCAAGATAACAGAGATTATTGATGCAGGGGATGCTTTCAGCTTCTGAACAGGCCTTCTTCTGGGAAATGCTTCAAATGCTGTCAAAGTGTGCACTTCATAGTCTCTGGTAATGCAAGCAGAGTATCTGTACATCACTGCTGACTGCTGTGATTGCCCTGCCTTGTTCATCACAGCTAACTCTGATCTGTCCACAGGAACTTTTAGAAGATGGTCAGATGGATCAATTCCACAAGGCTCTGGTGGAGCTGAACATGGATTCTGCAGAAGAACTTCAGTCTTACATCAACAAATTGAGTCTGTCTGTTGAACAAACGAAGCAGAAAATTCTACAGTCGGAAGTCAATATTGAAGTAGATGTTGTGGACAGCAAGCCAGAGGTAGGATGTTTTCACCAAATTAATCCTCATTTTCTCTCTGAGAGAATTAAGCTTCTATGCTTGAAAATGTGTCCCTTCAGACTTCCACTGATGAACTAAGCTTTTTCTTTAACACACTGCAAGTCACTATTAAGCTGGCAACTGCTTCTCTCTTTTCAGAGAGAATGTCCTGAGACAACCATCCTTAGTCTTCAGTAGCCTTCTGTTAAAGATACAAAGAACCCATCAATCTTTTTGTTAAAAACATTATTTGTTTTCCTTTCTGTTCTTCCCCTTCAGGTGCAGAGAACTTTATGGTAAACAACCAACCCTGCCTTCATTCTGGCTGTTTATTTTTGGTGCATTTATCAGCATGTTCTCTTTTGGTTCCTTTATGGAAGGTTAATTGCTGCACTTGGTTGTTGGAGTTGTCTTGAAGATGAGAAGCTCTTTGTCTGCTTTGCCAGACTAACACAGGCCCAGCACATAGCAGCTGCTGCTAAGAGGTGCTCTAAGGCTGGTTGTGCATGTGCTTTTAATTGCCTTTCAAGTCACACAAGACAGAGCTTTTTTAGTTTTGTCAGCCTCTGTTCAGGGAAGAGGTAGAGAGAAAGCCAGAAAATTGAAGCACAGAGGAGAGAAACTTATTTAGGTTGCCCAGAGAAGCTGTGGCTGGCCCATCACTGGAAGAGTTCAAGGCCATCTTGGAGCCACCTGGTCTAGTGGAAAGTGTCCCTGTCAGGGGGTGGAACTGGATGAGCATTAAGGGCCCTTCCAAACCATTCCATGATTCTATCATTATCAGTAAATGACTGTGCTTCAGCAAAATTCAGGGAGATGATGGGCTTATCATTGTGGGAAAGAATCTTTCTGCCTTCTGTCAAAATAAGATATTCTAGAAAAAAGAGAATTGAAAGATTAGCAGCCGCCTGTGATTTTTCTCAGTGGCTGTACCTAAATTCCAACATCTCCTACACTCCTGCTCTTTGCTAGGTGCAATCTCAGACCTCAGAATGAATCCACAAGCTTTGTTATTTGGTCTGTGCCTTGAGAGAGCACTTAGAATTATCACAAAATCCATTTGTAAGACCAAGTGTTCAGCTGAGTTCTATGTATCTTTCTGGTTTTGTCTTTTTCCTTTTTTTTTAAGATATAAAAAGAAATGGATTTAACAGAACTTCACGTTGCTGCAATTTTTGCTGTGACAATGAACACTGCTAAACTTCAGTTTGAGTAAATGTATTTGTTTAAGTAGGTATAAAATAGATATTTAAAGGACCTAATTTTAGCTCATCCTGGCATTGTAACAAATGTTTCAAGTTGAAAATAACCAAAACAAATATTTAGCAACCGAATCCCAGAAGTAACATTGTAACATAAAAAATAAAGATAATTACAAAGCTGCTCCTACCTCACAACAGGAGCCTTGTAGGATTTTGAGTGATGCTTTTCATTAGGGAAGAGCTTCATGTATGTGTAAAATAATAGGGGATTTGGTGCACCCTGTGAGCAAATAGTAGACAGTTGAAACTCTCAAAAATTTTGTGGTGGCTTTGCAGCTAGCAAATATTTGTTTTCCAGCCCCATACTAGCAAAACAGGGAATTCTATGGTAATTATAGAGCAGTTAGAGGTGCTGGGAGGGCACCAAGTTTTAACCAATATAAAAAGCTGTTTTACTAAGTTTTAATATTCTGTTTTGCTTAGACATGGCTGCCTGTGATCCTGGCAGTCAGCCTGGTAACTGAGGCCTGGATTTCTGAGCTGCCATTGGGATAAATTTGTTGGAAGTGTTTGATTTTTGTGCTTTGTGTGAATGTCTCTATTTCTATTTTCTGGGCATATTTGCTTTCAGGCATGTTAAAAAGTTGAGATTTGAGGAAACTGAGTTTTCCAGCCATGTCACCAGAATTGAAGTCACACCTGAGCTAACCTACCATAACATTCCTGCTCTGTTTCCAGACTCCTGACTTGGATCCACTGGGCAGTGAACAGTCCCTGGAGGATGTGGAAAGTATTAATGAGTTTGAACCTTTATTTGCTGAGGAGCAGCCTGAAGTTGAGAAGCCTGTTCCTGCAGTGCAGGTTTGGTTTCTGTATTTACACCTTGTGCCAGGGCTTTGCATCCCAGTTGTCCAGCCAGTCTGCTGACATTTCTCCTCATGCAAACATTGTTTGCCTGCTCCTGGAAGAGATGCTTAAACCACCTGAACAGGACATTAGGAGAGGACAAATCCTGGCAATCTTAGCTGGTGGTTTAGAAGGAAAATATTCCCACTTGGCTCACTCTGCAGGTGGTGCCTGGTGTAGCAGTGCTGTGTTATTAAGGAAGAAAAGTCCTGCTAAGGTTTCTTTGTCTGTGATCCATAGTCTGGGTGCCTCATCCTGGTGGACACAGCTTTCAACTTGTGAGGTTGAGCCTTAGAGTTGAGTGACTCCAGTAAGAATAAATCATAGGAAGATATTTACTTCCCTGACCTTTTGGAACCTTTACCATCATGCTGTTTCTCTGTGAGAGCATTACCATCTCATTTTTGTACACAATTGTTTGGAAACATTGCTTATTGTAGAATATTGCTGTTCTTTAACATAATTCCCTGCTGCTTCTCAATGTTTTTAAAGCCCGTGTTTAACCTGGCAGAGTACCACCAGCTTTTCCTTGGCACTGAAAGAATCAGAGCTCCAGAGATTGTCTTCCAGCCCTCCCTAATAGGAGAGGACCAGGCTGGTATAGCAGAAACCATGCAGTATGTCCTTGAGAGGTGAGTTTACAAAACTATTTACTTCAGACTGTTTTTCGATAGCAGCTTTTGAAATGCTGGAGATTTAGCAATAATTTGAGAAAATATGTTGGAATAGTTCTTTTTGGTTGCATTGCAGGTTAGGTATGTCTTCCTGTTCTGAAAGCCACGTGTAACTCTCCTTGTTTTAAGTTGGTGGATCTAGAAAGTTTTTTGATCAGTAATGCCATCAATGAAAAATTTTTGATCACATACATCCAATATGTATATTTATAAATTACAGCTACTACTAAACCAGTGTATTATGAACATTTTAAAACACACACAAAAATAGAAATTAAAAAAGGATGACATAAAGGTGAAATAAACACTATTTAAATGTATTTATCAGTTTATCTTCCTGCACCCCACTGGATTGTTTTGCACGGACCCCGCTTTAGAGATCCCCAGTCCAAGTTTTTATTGAGGGAAATAACAAACTCTTGCCACAGTGAGCTGGCAGTCTCTGGTTTTGAGAGACCAAAGTCAGGGGTAACATTTTAAAGTTCTGATATAGGCACACCTGCTGGTCATTTCCAGACAAATTAGCATTGATGAAATGTCACCCTTGAACTGTATGAACATAGGAGTCACATTTCTGAAAGTTACAATTCCAGCCCTAGAAAGAAGGGAGAAATCCAGTTGTTGATTTGTGGGGTACTGAGTGCTTGCAGGATTTTTTCTGCCACTCCCCTGAATTTCCAGAAAACAAGCAAACAAAAGCTTTTCGTGCTAGGAAGGTGAAGTTTCTCAAAGTGAATCCTGGGACAAGGCATCAGTATTCCCCACAGCTGTTCCAGTTCAAAGGGCAGATATCCTTGAGGAAGGCTGAAGTTGTTCTTGTTCTTCACAGGTATTCAAAGGAACAACAAGCTGTTCTTGTCCAGAATGTTTTCCTCACTGGTGGAAATGCGATGTACCCTGGACTGAAAGCCAGAATCCAGAAGGAGCTCCTGGAAATGAGGCCATTCCAGTCATCCTTTCAGGTGTGTGTATTGCTGTGATGTTTGTGTGAGCAGCCTGCTCCTCGGTGTTCAGGTGTAGTTGGGTGAGGTGCAGAGCAGAGGTACTTAGAGCATGGGCATGGAGAGGGTTTTAAGACAAGACTCTGCAAACAGCTTCTTGACCTGAGAAGGTGCAGGTTAAGCAAAGAGACAGTTGCTCTTTCAGCACATAACGAGTAGGAAAGATGCCCTAAAAAAGGAAAGTCTGCTTCTGCTAAAGGACCACGCGCACCCGAGTATGTTTAGCTGGAAATTAGCAGATTGATTGCTGAGTAATTGATAGCAAGATGAAAACACACTTGAACCTGTTCCTAACATTACTCTTTCTGAGAGACACTGAGTAATCAGCTCATGAAATGCAGTTGTTTGTGTCATATGGAATCAGGGTAAAAAGGGCTTTTATCTCCTGCACTGAATGGACATTGTTGTTCTGTTTTCTTTCCACCCAGGTGCACCTTGCTTCCAGCCCTGTCTTGGATGCCTGGTATGGGGCTAGGGACTGGGCAGTGGAATACATGAACCGTGAGGAAGGCTGGATAACCAGGAAGGACTATGAGGAGAAAGGAGGGGAATACCTCAAGGAACACTGTGCTTCTAATGTCTATGTTCCCATTCGCCTTCCCAAGCAGGCCCCACGGGCGGCAGAGGCGTCGGCTCCCAGCAGAGCCTCAGGCACAGGGAACCCCAGCGAGCAGGCATAGCCCTGTCCTTGGCACCCACAGGGCTGCAGGGAAGAGTTCCAGGTGTGCAGCAGGGCAGAACCTCGTTGGCTGCTCAGGAGCACCGAGATCCCATCCAGGCCCTTGGCCATGGAGGACGGGACACGCTGGCACGGCCAGTGCTGCTCACACGCAGCAGCTCAGGGAGGGGAAAACACCCTCTTAGAGACTGGCACAGTAAGACTCAGGGGTTTTGGAGAGTGTATGTTTTACAGCTTTTTTAAATGTAATAAAATGTCCTGGTTTTGTACGGCTTTTATCGCAGCTGGGCTGCAGCAAGGCAGGCAGCCCAGCAGGTGTCCCCCTTGCTCGCCTCACCATCGTCTGTCGGGACATGTCGGGTGCCTTGTGCCGCAGGACACCAGCGGGGCTGAGCTCAGCCTCGCCTCTCCAGCTCCTTCCTGCTACACGCGTTCTGCTCAGCCACCACCAAACACGCAGTGGGTACTTCTCATCTCCATTGATGCCAGAGATAGCGATGCTGAGGTTGAAACTGCAGAGCTGGGCACACAAAGACACAACCCTCCATAAAGCACAGTCCAGAGCCTTGTGCAGCCCTTGAGTGGTTCTGCAGGCTGAGCAGGGCAGCTCTTTGATGGGACTTTTTGATCAAAAGTTGTTTCAGCAATAAAGCAAAGCTTTTTGCTTTACCACTAACTTATGGGTTTCAGTGTATTCACCTCTTTAGAGCAATAAGGATGGATTTGATTGGTTGTACCTTGCTTAAAAACAGATTTGCAGCCAGGCCCCTGTCCTGCTGTACCATATATTCCAGTTTAAATTTGCCTGGGGATTCAGCTGTCACACTGAGCAACTTGTTGCTTTCCCAAAAGAATAATCCATACTGAATGCTGAACCTAAACCTAAGGAGAGTCCCTCACTTTGGCAAACGCTGGAAAAGGCAAGGTAATGGGGAAAATATCCAGACAGTAACTGATAGAAGGTGTAGAAGTGGTGATTTGTTGTCCCCAAGGGCTGCAGAGCACCAAGGTAAGTTACCATCTGGCAGTTTCAAAGCAAAGAATGTGAGGAACATGTTTGTGCTAAAATTTGCTGCCACAGGATGAGATTTTTAGATTTGAAAGTATTACCAAGATTTACAAGTTTTTTAAAAAAGAAAAACTGCTGTGCAAATTTTGAGGCCTCACCTGTGCTCTCTGAGTGTTCTTCAGAGAGCCTGTGAAGGAAGGGCTGTTGCAGACTTGCTCTCTCACAGTTCCTGTGGCCAGCACTGGCCAGTCCCAGGTGGGATACTGGTCTGGGTGGCCTTTGCCTGCTCCTCACAGGCTGTTGGGCAGGGCAGGAGGAGGGAGCTGGCTGCCTCCTGGTGACCTCAACTTTGGATTATTGATCCTATCCCTGGCTGCCTGGAGGCAGATTTTAGGACAATGAAGGGAATTCTATGGGTGGCAAGGAATGTGGAAAAACATGCTGTGCTGAAACCAGCAAAGTTACACCCCAACATGTCTTTTCTGATCTCAGTGACCTGGAGTAGAGTAAATGATGTCCCCATTGCTATTTGACCCCTTTCTGACCCATCTTTAGCTACTTTAGGCAGAGGGACTACTCAAGGTGTGGAAATTGTTCTGATACTTGGTGTTGGCTGCTAAATAGATAAGTGTGTTGTACATAAAACTGTTCCAGAACGAGGGCCTGGAAGGGCATCTGTAATGCATGAATTTGTGACTGCTAAATCTTTGGCCAAATCGTGCCAGCCACTTCTCTTGGACTAATTCAAAGCAGAGCTGTCTAATTCTGCACAGAGGTGCCAGAGCAGCGGCTTAAACAGCTTTAAAGAAGCATGATTTTATAATCGCCTGAATATTAGCTGTTAATTTGTTGCTTTGTGCCCACAGTAGCTGGAGTGACTGACAAGCCTGGACAAGGGGATCACTGTCACAGGCTGCTCTGAGTGTGCTGGTGGCCATTCAGGTGCTTGGAGCAGCACCATGAAAAGCATGAACGATGCAGAATGGGATGAATTTTACCCATTTCAGTTCAGTTCCCTGGTGATGATTTGCTGTGGTGCTGCCCGAGCACTGGTGCTGGCAGGAGAGAAATGGAAGGAGGGTGTGGTGCTGAGGGCAGGAGGTCACAGCAGTGTCATTTTGGGCAGTAAGTGTTGGAGTCCTTGTGGAGCTCCACCACTGTGACACTGGTGGCAAGGTTTTCTCATCCCTGAGTGCAGAAGAGCTTGGTTGTTTTCCATGTAGGTGGCACAAGGCTCTCGACACCCAGAAGGGGCTTGGACTCTCTCCTGTCATTTTTTAATGCCCCCTGAGAGGGGAACTGGCCAGAAGACAACTGCTAGGCCCCTTTTTAATGGGACTTTTGGTTGTGTGAGGAGCAGTAAGAGGTAAACTAATCCGTCTGTGACCAGGAAACTCAAAGTGCTGCTGCGAGGGCCTTTGCCAAGTGATGGCAGAGCTGCTGTTGGGTGAGATGCTGTGCCAGCAGCCTCAGAATCCTTGCTGTCTTTACCCTGGCACGGGTCCCCCAAGCTGACCCAGTGCCATTGCCAGGTCTGAGATGGTCAAGTGGTTCCCATTTGGGCCTTGGTAAATGAAGTTCAAAGCAACCTGTAACCTGGTTATACAATTCAGCTGTGCCCTGATTCAGGTCAAAGAATACCAAAGTACAATTTCACAGCCGTGCTGAGTTTGGTCTATTTAAAAGAGAGCTCAAACTGGGTCCCACCTTTCACAGGGTCCCCAAGACCTGCTCTGGGTGGAAACACCACGTCAGTGAGCAGCCCTGGAGACTGAACATCCATCACGTGTCCCATGTCCCAGATTTCCTTTGGAGCTGCCGACGAGCCTTACTTTGGGGCTTCAAGGCTTCTTATGCTTCCTGTGCCACAGCAACTTCAAACATGTTCTTTGCTAAATCTCTGCTAGGACACCAAGATTAGAACTCTCTGCTCCAGTTATTAATCTCTGGAATACTTAATGTGCTGTGTAAGACAGCATCTCGGAAGAAAGAGAAGATGCCCGTGAACTGCCGCTTAAAATTTAGGATTATCCCTCCGGAGACAGCCCACAATGATCCTCTGGCAGTCAGTCATAAACCACAAGTTTTGAAGCTTGTGTGGGATGAGCAGGGGAGGGGAGAATGCTGTAATGGATTTAACATTATCCCCAAAGTCATATGGTGGGATTTCCACCCGACGGTTCAGAGCGCCAGGCGCGGAGCAGCTGTGCTGATTCCCATTGCTCACTCCCACTGCACTGTGCAGGGAGTGAGCTGCTCCCTGAGCATCAGCTTCAACAGAACTCCATTTGAAATGCCTCAAACTCTGGGCATGGTTTGCCAAGAGTTTTTCAGGCTCCTTTCATTCCCTCTTTTCAGGCTCTCAGCTTCCTGTATGTAGTTGACCTTTTCTCCCTCCTTGTTCCCACAAGCCCAGCCCTCATGTCAGCAAGGTGTCATAGTTTCAAGGGATTTTTTTCGTTGTTTATTTTTAAATTATATGGCTTTTTTTACATCCTTGGGGGCTTTTCTTCCTCTTTTTGAGCAGTGGACTTGGTTCCCACTTTCTAATGCAGCAGAGGCTGTGATGAGAGAACCATTTTCATGGATCCAGCTCATACAATGTTTGCTCATGACAAATCAGGGCTGTTGCTCTGCCCTCAGTTCTGTGTCTCAGCAGAGCCAACCTGAGAGCGGTGCTGGCCAAGGCTTTCAGAGAGTGCACAACTCCTCTGGGGAAGGAGGGAGCTCAAGGAAAATCATGGAGGCTTGGTCCATCTGTGCTTAATACACAATGTGCCAAGTGGAAAAATATTCAAGTCACTCATTTCCCAAAGCCAGCAGAAGGCTCAAGGATGGTGAGAATCACTCTGTGCAGGTATGCTTTTATTTTTAAGCAAATGCTGTTCCCCACTATCAGAAGCAAGCTGGATTTATGATCTGACTGAGAAACTTCTGTGCTCTTAAAATTCCTGGGTTTTGTCAGGACAGAATTTTTTAGCTTTTTAAATTATTTCAGAACTGAGGGGAAGTATGAAACAGCTTCTGCCTTCATCTGACAGGAGGTAAATATGCAGTGCTGATGGGGAAAGCATTTTTATGTTGTCAGGGATGTTCTGTGAAGGCATCCAAGTTCCTGCACTTCAGCAGCCAGGCTGGTACATCAAGAAGAAGCTCATCCCCAGGGAAGCTTGTGGCAGGTCTGGCTGGACAAATGAGCTTCACAACATGCAAAGAAAAGGTCTGGCTTTGTTCAAAACTATGCCAAATGAATTCCAGAGGAGAGAGACCTTTGGAAAGCTCCTCGTGTTTGAGCTCCTTGGGAATATAGAGGGTGATAAAGGATTGGATAGCAGGGAGACCACAGTGCACTGGGTGCCTTCCTCATTTAGGTGAAGGGCAAGGGTGCGTGGTGGACCTCTGGGTCGGAGAAGTTTTGAGGGATGGTGGTGACCTGCAGCCCCCAAAGCCTCAAAGCTGCTGTGGAGACACTTTCCTGAGTGCCCTGATGCCCAGGAGGGTTGTGAGGCTGCAGCAGAAGCTGATTTTCCTCCTTTCTAAACTATCACCCTGTTTCTGCAGCTCTCCCAGGAGCACACTCCACGCTCCTAAATGGCTTCTGATGCCAAGTGAGAAAACTGTCCTGTACAAGCTTGGGAGGCTGGGAACTCACTGCCTTGTCTGAGCTTGCTTGGAAGCGAGTTCCAGATTGTGCAAACAGTTTTTGGGTAGTCTTATCTTTCCACTAAACATTTTGATGTGGAGGTTTTGTTCTTCAGGGTGTTTTCATTCCCTTCAAAGGAGAATATTAACGAGTGAAACTATCCTGCCCCACTGGTACTTGTTTCTGCACTTGAACAGCAGTCCCACTGTGTACAGATGAGGAATTGTCTCGTTGGTCTGTTCTCCCTACTCTCCTCTGAGACAGCTCCTTCCCTGGGCTTCCCCAGAAATAACAGAAATAAATAATAATTCCCCTGCTAGAACGACCAGAAGTCCCCTGTGGCACACAGACCTCTCTGTCACCCCCTCACCTTGAGCACCAGCTGCCTTTCAGCATTTTGGCTGCTGCACTTCAATAAATCCACCTGATCTAGAAGCCATCAACTAATAAACTCTCAGTGTTCCAGAGACAAAATGCCTTGAGAGGGTCCCCAAAACTGCTTTCTTGGACACATCCACAATGACATGTCACTCTTAAACTCAGTTTTGTTCCTCAGTTCCTTGTGCATTGGCACATTGCTCCTGGCTGGCATCGCTTCTCAGCTCTGGGAAATGCGTTTTATATCCTCATCCTTAGATCAGTTTATTTTTCTCACTCTTCAACTTAGTTAAAATAAACCCCACTCCTCCTCTCACCCCAGATTCCTGCCACATACCTGGCATTCTTTCATCCTTAATGAGATGAAGGAGTGGGGGATTTCACCCTCCCGGAATTTTAGAGGAATACTAAGTGGATTTCTCATGAAAAGCCCCATTTAGGATACGAGTCTCCCTGAAAGATAGCCCATGACAGCAAGCCTTGCTTTTGCTGGTGAGCAGAGATTTGGTTCTCTATTCAATTACTACGTTCTGCTTGGCTGTTGTAAGTATTGGCATTGATGGAGACTGTGTTGGAGCAAGTTCCCAGTGGCTGAAACAGAGATTTGTATCCTTGCAAAGGTAAATGGGGAGACCAGTGGAACTCCTGCTGCAACGTGGCCAAACTCTCCATATAGACAAGACACCATAAAAGTGGTCAAGTCAAAATAGTTTTCATCCAGAGTCAGTCATTAATTTCCTTTAATAAACATAAAGGTTTGTTGGAGCAAAGGTTCCTTCCAGCCTGGTCCTGGAAGTGACCTCCAGGAGATGCTGGGGGGGAGTATAAGAACAGGAGCAGTGTGATGTGTGTGTAAAACAGGGAGAGGAGGGTGAATCATCTCAGCTGGGCAGTGCTGCACAGCCAGGGACACGGGAACACGGTGCTCCTGGAGTCCTTGTGTGGGATCCATCACAGAATCCTGCCCTCACACGTGTCAAAAGGCCAGGCTAAAGTATCCAAATTACAGAGCTCAGCAAGGATGATGAGTTTGGAGCAGCAACACCACTCTGGACTGAGCATCACGTTGGAGTGCTGGGCTGGGGATGTTCCTGAGCCTGCAGCGAGGCAGCTGTGCCAGCCCCGAGCTGTGCCAGCCCCCAGCCGGGACAGGGACAGCCGGGACAGGACACAGCCGGGACAGGACACAGCGAGCCTGTGCTCCTGCTCTGCGAGAGGGGCTGTGCTCAGCCCCGGGGGCAGCGGCAGCAGCAGGAGGAGCGCTGGGTCCCGTTGTGCTGGGGCTCCGGGCTCCTTTCATCCCGCTCTGCTGTGGCAGAGGGCCACGGGCTGTCCTCGCTGCTGGGAAACAATGGAAAGGAAGGCTTTGATTCCAGCAGTGATGGACACCCTTCTGCTCCAGGGTGGTGCCGATGGAAGGAACCGGGGGCTCGGTTATTTGCTTTCATCCTTTTGTTAACCGCTGGTAACTTCTTGTTGTGGTGGGAACTGCTGTGACTCCTCCGTAGGTTTTATTTATGCTCTTTGGCTGGCGTGGTTCGCGGGAGGCCTTTGATATTCAGCCCCGCGAGCGTCCGCCGGGCTGGGAACGGGAAGAGCCGAGCCGGGCTGTCCTGAGGCACATCCCTGCCGGGGACAGGAGCTGCTGTCCCGCTGCGGGGGCACCGCGCACGGCCCGGGGAGCCCACATCAGTCACAGCCGCTGTGGGCTGTGTCCAGCTGGGGGATTTGTGCCCAGCATTGCCCTCCTGGGCCGCAGCAGGGTCCCCTGCCAGCAGCGACGGCGGCTGGGAGCAGCTGGTGGTGCTGCAGCGCCAGCGCACGGAGAAGACGCAATTGGGCATTTACGGGAAATTGTAGGGTTTTTCTAGGGAGAGAAGAGCTAGGAGGATATAGAGCTTTTTGTCGTGGGTTCATGCTGCAGGTTTATGCCTGGAAGAGCTGGGAAATACCCAGTGTGGGATCCGGGAGCCCTTTGCTCAGGCCTCCTTCCACAGGGACTGCCCTGAATCGGGGCTGCAAGGGATGATTCCCCAGCTCCCGAGGGCTTGGCTTCCCCCTGTGCTATAAAACTTAACCCATGCCTTTTGCCATAGTTCCTATTCTCAGGAGGCTGCTTCTGCCCCTTGCTGCCCAGATCCATTTGTCTGGGTACTGAGTGAAAACAGCTTTTATAATGATGTGAAAATGGAGGGAATAACTCATATTTATACTACCCTTGAGCCCAGTCGCTTGAATGCATGTTAGAAATCACAGTGAATACTGTTTTTCACCACACAACAGATTCATCAGGCAGCAGAGATGACAATTCCCAGAAACCATAAACCCCTTGAACGTGTTTACCCAACTCAAAGTGCACTTTATAACATTTTATCACCTTCAGCCCACTCTGCAATTGTACCTGCTGGGATTTGAAATAGGTACAAGCACTGGTTGTGCTGTGTGTCTTAGAGAGAGCTTGGAAATGTGTTTTTAATTGTGAATTTAGGAGCTGTGGATGGCAGTTTTATAAGCAGAGTCACTTCAGTCACAGGAGCCAGCAGCCACCAACAATTGATTTTATCAGGTATCAAAGTGCACCCTTACACTCTGCGAAGCAGGGCTCAGAGAGGGAGTTTATCTCAAGCTCTGGTCTTTATGGGGAGGGGTTAAGTAGATGGTCACTGTTTCAAGGAGAGCTTTCAAGTGCTCTCCAACACCCCTCTGCACGGTCTGGCAGCAGGGACTGAGCTGCAGAGCCACGTGGGAAGCGGAGCTGGTTCACGTGGGAATGTCCCTACTCTGGAAGAAGTAGATATTAAGAAAACAACAACAAAAAAAATTACCCCTCCAAACACCACTGTTGTGATTTTGAACCCAAAATAGCAATTTGGTGTTTTCCATAGAAGGAACCCTCCGTGACTCGTTCTGAGCAGCCCCACTGACCATTTCCTATTTTTCTTCCTTGCAGGAGGCTGTTGGAGCAGCTCCGGCTCCTGAATTGAAGGAAGTGCTTTCCTGAAATGCAGACAGAAGTGCTCCTGCATTTTCTGGCTCAGGAAATCAGTCCTCAAATCCGAGGCTGACTTTGGAGCCACAGACATCAGCAGTCCCCACCAGGCTTGTAGGAACCCAGTGAGTCCAGCCCTACCAGAAGGGACAAATTCCATTTCTCCTGCTTTGCAGTCTTCATGTCCTTGACATATTTCTGTTTCATGGGCTTTCTTTTTTTTTTTTTCTTTCCAAAGAAGGCACCATGGATTAAATCTAGGCAGAAAAAAACCTTGGTATTTTTTATTATTATAAATATGTATATTATTTTTTCATCCTAAGATCTTTCTGGAAATTAAAGCAAAAGTATGTTTATTTTTAAAGTGTATTGCACCTTCATGTTTCTGCTTGAAAATAAAAAGGTTGTACCTCTCTCAATATGGCATCAATTTATTCTGAGCTGTATAATTTAAACATTTTGAACTTAAGTGTAAGCCTTTAATGCCATAATTTCTTAGTACCACTGCCACAACTGTTTAGACATAAAAGCCATTTGATTACAGCTTTATGTTAAATGAGGAACCATAATTAATATGATCATGTTTAATTTTTCCCTTACTGAACAGAATGATAGAATGATTTCTCCAGAGAGAAGGGAGTTTCCTCAAATGAGCAAATTACAAGATTTTAAAAATAATTTATCTATTGGAAAGAGAAGTTTAAATCATTAGATAGGATCGATGGAGGATATGAAATGCAGAATGCCCTGCTTGAGAGAGAATCCCAGGGAGCTTCATTTCATGCCTGCAGCATCCTCCCTCCCTGGTGTTGTGGTTTAATTCCAGCCAACATCTCAGCCCCATGGAGCCACTTGTTCACTCCCCCAGCATGAGGGGTGAGAGAAAAGTGAGAAAACTCGTGGCTTGAGATAAAGGCAGTTTAATACGGGAAGAAAAACTCATGCATGCAAGCAAAACAAAACAAGGAGTTCATTCCCCACTCCTCATGGGCAGCAGGTGTTCAGCCCTCCTTAGGAGAGCAGAGCTCCATCACACAAGACAAACACTCCAAATGTTCCCCTTTCCCTCTCCTCCTCCCAGCTCTGTGCACTGAGCATGAGGCCACATGGGCTGGGATCTCCCTGGATCCAGCTGGGATCAGCTGTCCCCCCTGAGTCCCTTCCCCACATCTTCAGCACCCCCAGGCTCTTCCCTGGTGGAGCAGAAATGTCCTTGGCACGGCGCAAGCCCTGCTCAGCATGATCTGAAACATCCCTGTGTTATCAACAAACCCAAAACAGGCCCTTAACAGCTACTGTGGAGAAAATTAACTCTATCCCAGCCCAAAAAAGTGCACCCAGGTGCAGGTGGAGCAGTGGGATTTTCCCAAGTTTTCCCTTTTCTTCTCAGCACCGTTTCATGGAGAACACAGAATGAAAACCTTTTGCTCATCAGAGGTCCACAAAATATGCTCTGTTTTCCACTACTCTCTCCCATTTTTGCCTAAACTACATTCCCTGGCCATTTTGGGAAGCAGAATGGTGCAAAGAAGCACAATTGCCCCTGCTGTCATGCCCAGCCCCTCAGTGACTTTCCAGAGAGGCCCATAAAGGTTTGTAAACCTGGGAGCCTGTGCACACAGAGGCATTTTATACTGAAAGAGGGTAGATTTGGATTAAATATAAGGAATAAATTCCTCTGTGTGAGGGTGAGCAGGCCCTGGCATAGGGTGCCCAGAGAAGCTGTGGCTGCCCCTGGATCCCTGGCAGTGTCCAAGGCCAGGCTGGACATTGGGGCTTGGAGCAGCCTGGGACAGTGGAAGGTGTCCCTGCCCATGGCAGGGGGTGGAACAAGAGGGTCTCCAAGGTCCCTTCCAACCCAACCCATTCCATGACTGGGTGATTTTCACCCAGCCCTAAGTTCCTGCACATCCCCACAGGTTTGTGGGATGCTCTGGAAAGGTGCCCTGGTGTACCTTTATAATTTGCTCCCTTACAAACCAGGGTTTGATGGCTCCATGCCAGCTGCCCTGCCGTGAGCGAAGCAGCTCCTGCAACTGTCACTGCTGGCTGTCCCTGCAAAGCCCTGGTGCATCCCACAGGGATCACAATCCCAGCACTGACACCTCATCCCTTTATCTTCCGTACAGCACATTCTGCCATTGACCCTGGGAGCATTTATCTTCTCCTGGTGGGAATCCAGCACTAATGACTTCAGCAGGAGCAGAATGATGCAGCTGGGATATGCTTTACCCACACCCTGGTACGATGTGCCACAGCCTTGCTCACACATCATCGTTCACCTTGCCAGCCCACATTTTTTGTGTAATGTAAAAACATTTGTGCTTTTCCCTTCCACATGGCTGCATGCTGACACCCACACGTCCAAGGCCACGATTACCCTCATGTTTCAGGAATACAGCTGGGTGTCACCGAGAGGGTGTTGTAAAACCCTTGTGCCCAAGAATATGACCTTCAATTATTTCCTTAAACTTCTGAATGCAGATGGAGGAGAGTGTATGTCAAGCTCTCTGTTACTGCAGGGCTGGAAGAAGAAATAAGTGCTTATTTCTGCCTGCAGTTCCTCCCTGAGCCGTTCCCCAGGAGTACTTTGATATTAAGTATCCCTCCCAGATTTCTGGTGACATTATTAGTGGTAATGGTCAATTAGGTGCACAGGGAAGGGAGGAAGAATGATCAACAGAGATGCCAATTTTAACACGAGCAGGACGGAAGAAAATTAATGTTTGTTGAGCAAAGATTAAGATCCTAACAGAGAAGGGAGAAGAAGGAAAAATTGGAAGCCTTCAAAGAAAGAACTACAGAAAACATTTAATGCTGCTTTTTCAGGCGTGCAGAGCAAGCCAAACACATTTTCACCTGCCGGCTGAGATTTGGCTTTTGATTCACAATTATATAACGTGCTTTGCAGCCCACATTTTAAGCAGGGTCTGAAGGTAAAAGGATCCAGGGGCCATTGTATTGTCAGGGAGAGGAATGTGGTTTTGTGATAGAGGTGGGAATTTGCAGCAGGTCAGGTCAGGGCTGCTCAGGGATTAGGTCAGTATCAGCTCTCAATACTGCCTTAAGGCAAATTGAATTTTTCACAGAAGAGTGAAAGATTAGGAAAGAAAGAAAGAAAAAAACCCCAGTCCTGTAACTTAACTAATCACCTGCCACTAAATAAGGCACCATGAACTATTCTCCACCTCCACTCTGCTTTATACAGTACTGCAGTAATTACATGGCACATTCGGTTGGAGCATTTCTAATCCTTGCAGAATAAAAGGGATCCTGCCCAGCTGTGCCTGTGCTGTGTTGGTGGCTGCATTTGAGAGCTTGGTGGTGGGCTCAGATAGTGGGTGAGGTGTGGGCAGGCAGGAGATGAGCTCGGAGGGATGGGGATAAGGAGTGTGGAGGATGTCCAGCTGGGAATCAGCTTTGTCCCCCTGGGGTTTGATTCTCAGCTGTGTGATTTCAGAAATCTGGGGTCTGTTCTTTGCATTGATGGCTGCTCTTGGAGAGGAGGCAAACAGGCTGCCTCCTCCAAAACAGGTGCTGCGTGTCTGTGACTTGTTGCTTTTCCTTCTGTGGCAGAGTAGCCCAAGTGATCCGGCCTTGGGTGCTCCCAAGGAGTCCTGTAACTTCTGTTAGACCTGTGGCTCAACTCCGTGCTTGGCTTGAGCTTTGTGGGATGGGTGGGTGCTAAGGATGGGATTGGAATGGTGTTTCTGCAGCACAGGTGTCTCTGGCCTCTGTCTCCTGGTGAGCAGAGCTCCTTGCAGAAACCCTGCAGCGGTCACAGGCTCCCCTTTGCTTTGCTTAAAGGAGGCTCAGCCTAGGTAGAAAAGAGCCGGTTTCACATAGCAGACAGTGGAGAAAGCTGTAGATATGTCCAAGCTAACATTTTCCTTCCTCTTGAATTAAGAGAGGGTTAATGACAACTGAGAAGAAGGGAAGGGAAGAATCTCACCAGCACCAGGACTGTTTCCCCATCTCTCTACTGGCTGAAAATAATCTGTAGCTAGGGGTGTGCTGTATGATGCTTGGCTTCTGCTCCTGAGGTTGTGGACTCTCCCTCCCAGATCCCCTCCCACACTTCTGCCGTAGCTATGCATGGGCACTGGAGGTGATTAAGGGCAGGAGGATGGAAGGGAAAAACCAAATTGTCACAATGTGGACAACAGCCTGGTGGAGGCCCTGCAGAGGAGCAAGTTCTCTATTGCAACACCTTTGGCCACACTGCTGGAAGCAGTGCCTATTTCTCACAGGCTCGGTGCCAGGAGTCAGGGACCTGTCTCCAGTGGTGGTGTGGCTATGCTCAGGCTTGGGCTGAACCGAAGGGTTCAGGTTGAGCAAGTCCAGCCAGCAGTGCCAGCAGCACTTTGTGGTCCTGCCAGGTTTGCTGGGGACTCGCTGAGCTGCAGCCAGGCAGGGCTGTGACACTGCTGAAGGGCTGGGACTGTCACCTGTACGGTGAGACAGCGATGCTGCAGAGGACACAAATTAACTATTTTTGTTATTATTCTTTTCCTGATGTTCTGTCCATGTGTCTGATCCTGGATGTTTTTGGAGACCCTCCTGCTTGGTGGCTGCCCTGGCACTCTGGAAGGCATCAGCTGGTTGGACTTTGAGGGGAAATGAACAATACCCTCAGGGCAGAGCTGGTGCAGGGGTGTTGGCTGAGATCTTGAGAGATAAATGCTGGGGGTTCATTATGTTGGGTGCAGTGCTAGAGCCCTGGGAACCTGAATAGGAGTGGTTTGAGTTATTTGTAAATTCACAGCAAATGGAGGTGTCCAGTGCTGCTGGGTGAGGTGGTCAGAGGACACATGAGGCTGTGACCCTGGGGCCAGCCAGGTACACACCTCCAGTGTGCCTCCTCCTGGCATTTCTGGCTGCTCCTGCAGCCCTTCTGGGCAGGGCTCATTCCTGTCCAGATGTAATTAAAAGCTCTTGGTGATCTCTAAATTGGGTGTCCCCCAGGCCATGTGAGAGCCCAAGGAAACCACATGGACTTTTCCCCTCCAATGCTGCTGTGTGCCCGTGCTGGGCAGAGGCAGTAAAAGCATCATCTTTCCAGTAACAAGGAATTTATAGCAACCCATTAACTCTGTTAATTCTTGCCTTAAGAAACGAAAGGAGCTGCCTGCATGAATTAGTAAAAGGAAGCAGGAGAGGGTTTTTCTGCATCCCTCCCTACACACGTGAAGTGAGAGTGGTGCTCCCCGACTCTGTGGTCCTTGTGCTCCCAGAGGAGACCTCTCCCACCTCCAGCTGGGCTCTGCCAGGTGGCTCCCAGGGCTTTGCCATGGATGGGGGGGACGATGCTGCTGAGCCAGGTGTGCCAAAGCCTGGCCTCCACGGTGAGCCTCAATATCTGTGTGTTTGTGAGAGCTGCCAACTAACTCTTTTTTTTTAAAGGAGTCAGACCTGAAACTTCAGTTTCACTCCGTGGGGATACATCTTCTACTACCTGACTGAGCACTTACAACCCACTACCCCCAGAAAAAGGCAAGATTTTGCCCTTTGCTCAGCAGAATTGTCATTTCAGGCATTATGAGGCAACTTGCAAGTGTCCAGCCCCAGAACAAGACAACTTCTGTTGATATCTATGGGAGCAGACTTAAACCAATATTCATTGCTTTTTGAAACCTTTATTTTACCTCCTGTATTTCAGATTTAGATGATTTTTTTTTATCCCTACTGTTTCACGATCAGGGATAGGAATATCTCCTTTATACAAAATACTGATATTTAACATCAGGTTGCTCTAGTCCAGGTATAAAAATGATTTCTTAGAGTGTGATTTAAGGCACAGCCAAGAAAATAATTTTAAGTGTGAATACTCACTGCAGCTGTGAGACTTAACAGACAAAAGTCTGTGCTTCTGATGAGTTCACTGATACCTCACCCCCCATATGCCTCTAAAACATTATTGCCAAGAAAATTTAAGACCTTATCAAAGAATCTTAGCCATAGCATTTTGTGTTATTTAGAGTTCCAAAGTGCTGAGTAGGGGTTTCTGAGGAAGGGATGGGTAGTTTAATCCCACACCTGAAGGCTTTGGTGGCTGTTTGGAGAGGCTTTGTCCCAGCTGACAGACCTGAATGCAGAGTCTGTTGACACAGAACTCTCCCACTTTAACCATGGCCCCTTGGGAATAACTTAGCGTGGATGCCAAGGCATCTTCTCAAACCAAGGGAGAGTTGATCCATCCCCAGCCTCTTGTAAGCCAGCGGTGGAGACAGCCATCCCAAATTCTACCTGAACTCTCATCTGCACAACTGGATTTCCCTTGTCAGTATGAAAATACTGTAACTCCTTAAGAAATTAGGACTATTCAGATTAACCATCACAAATCTTCTCTTCTTTCCTACTCCTCCAGAATAATCTTTCTCAGAAACCTTTAGGAAATGAGTGGGGTTAGGCTTGCAGAGCAGTGGGACAGTGAGCTGACCCTGTCTCCCTTTGGGGTCTGTTCAGTGCCACCAGTCCCCAGCTCACGTTCTGCTGGTAACCAGCCCTGAGTCATTGCTCCATTAATTCTGCTGAGCCTTCAACAGTGCTCATTTCAAACATCAGGGCTTTATTCCTTTGCCTGTGGGTGGAATTAAAAAAATTAATTAATGCTAAGCAGTTATGAACATTTAGAAGTGTCTTGTGTTCTTTGGAATAACTTTTTTCCCATGTCCTCTTATATTTCTAGAATGGCATCTTCCCCTCTGCACTGGTATTTTCCTGGGAACGTGAGCAGTGTGGTAACTCTGTGTTTGTCCTGGCTACTGAGTCAACAACTGTAATGCTTTCAGACTGAAATAAGTATTGTTTATGTAATGTAAGTGGCAAAGGCTCCTTTTTGATAACTCAATCCCCAGTGCTGTGAGTCTTTATCCATCCAGTCACCTCTAGAACAGCTGAATAACTGCATGGTTAAAACGTGGTTGTTGTTAAACAAACAGCAGCAGTTGACGAGGGGATGTGGGACATTGATAACAACTTGCAATGAAGCCCTCTGCACTCTGTCTGGTCAGGCACCAAATCTTCTAAAGGGAACTGGAAATTAATAGTTTTATTTCTTATAAAATGGAGAAGTATGTTAGCAGAACCCATCTGTGAAACAACTATCATCTTACTCTTTGTTCCTTTTTTTTTCCCCCTAGTATTTATTTTTCCTGGAGATTCATCCTTATGTCAAAACATATCAGACAAACTCTGTGGGACAGTAATGTCCATGATCAGATTAGGTGGTACAACTGTGAACCAGACTTTGATTAAACATTCAGAGTGTCAGAGCAGGAAACTTCCAATAAATATCGATTAGAATCAATTTCTTTCCCTCACTTTAAATACTGCAGCACAGTGTATGTTGTCATCATCACTTTTCCTGTTACACTTGCTGTATTGATTTTTTCTACTCGTTAGGATCTCACTGAAAAAAATGGTCTTCCATTTGTTCTGTAACATGACCAGGGCTGGTCAACTGGAATACATGTGAAAGCAATTAGGGACATCTTGACCTGCAACAGACGCAGAGCCATGTCCAAATGAACTGCTGAATGCACTGAGAAAGGAAAAAAACATTCATCTGCTTTGCTAAAAGCTCGATAAAAATGAGAAAATCTGGGGTATTGCAAAATAAAACCCAGGTTAGGGGCAGGAGTGACTTTTGTGTTCCCATAACCAGGGAATGGGGTTTGTTCTGTGTGCTCTGCTCTGTGAGGTTGTCTTGATACATCGTTAAACCAGGTCTCGATAGCCTCAGGGGGAAAAAAAAGAATCCTGATGTTGCTTTTAGAGCTGTGTGTGTTGTGTAATACTGAATATTCAATTAAGGCTGGATACCTTAACCTTGAGTCTGTATTTCGAATGTCAAGGAACTTTGATAAAGAGATGAGTTTCTGCTGCCTCCTGATGTGGCTTTGGTGTTGCTTTGTTCTCATTCTCACTGTTCTTAAATGCTGATTATTTAAATGAGAATTTATGGATTTAAAGAGCAAAGGCATTATGTTCCCTTTTGGAAACACTGGGCACGTGTGACTGACTGGACTCTGAAAACATAACCCAGGTTATTTGAATGCTGCTGCAGCAGAGTCTTGTGTTTGCACAGCATCATCCCTGTCAGGGCATCTGACCAGTGAAGCCATCCTTCTTCTCAGGAGGAGAAAGTCCTAAGCACGGAATATTTGTGTTTAAATCCCTATAACCCAGCCCCTGACTCTCACAGCTGCAAGTCCAAGCTGCAGCTTTCGCTCCTCAGGCCCTGCTAAAACTAACAGGGGGACTTCCATCAGCTGTAGAAACTGGATCTGGCTCTGAAAGGTGGACAAAGGCTTCTGACACTCCTACTGAGGCTTTTATGCCTTCAGCTATCAAGTGTGTTCTGTGCAGAGCATCATTAAAGATGCATGGGCTGTCGGGATCGTTTCCCGCAGGGCAGTGCTGCCCGGGCTCGGAGCAGCAGCTCCAGCATCCACATCTCCTGGTGCTCCTTGGCTCCACAGACACTCGGGTCCTGCTGCCCTCAGGGCCTCTCTGGAGCTGTCTGACGTGAGGACTGGCTCAGAGCCGGGGATGGCAGTGCCAGCCTTTCCCTGGGTTGCTCTGGGGTGCTGCTCCAGGGGGCAAAGAGTGTGGTCACTGCTGGGAGAGGAGAAGGACCTGAGTGAAGGCACCAGAGCCATGGGGATGGCTGCAGAGGAATTCCTGTGAATAAACCCCTCGCTGGAAGGTGGGAGATGAAACTCCTGAGGCAGCAGAACCAGGGGACTGAGCAGGCTGCAAGGCACAGTGTGGCTGGTTCATCTCAAGGGTTAAACTCCAGAACAAGCCAAGGGCTTGGGGTTATGGTTCCAGAAACGTGTTTGCAGTTTTTCTGTTCCAAAGGGTTCTGAGGCCAAGTTTCTCTCTGAGCTTGGATTAAAAAATAAATTGCACAGTTGTATATCTAAACAGAAGTACCAGGCACACCCTTAAACCCTTCAGCTTGTCAAATACCTGAATGCCACAGGGTATTTTCTGGTGAAATATTCTGTGCACTCACTGCAAACCAGATTATCGGACAATATTTGCTTAAACTGGGGAGAAAGCTCACAGATGATGACAAAGCACTGATGAGTTTCAAGTCCAGTGCACAGGAGATATTTTAATTAATTCCAATCAATGGCTGCCTATTAGAAGGTGGAAGGCCCTTTAATGGGACCAGTGTGTGAGAGTTGTGTAGAAAACTTCATGGTTTTCCTCTGGTAGTGGCCTGACCTCTAAACCACAGACCCCTGCAAAAGAGACATTTCCTTCCAAAACCAGTGTTTCTGTTTAAATCCCTGTATTTACCATTACACTTGATCCTGTTGAGTTCCTGTGATCAAGGAGTATATTCTTGTGTCAGGACTTTTATTAGCAGATTAAAGAAATCAGAAGTTAGAGAACTGTGTGGTGCTGCAGGTGTTTGAGGATGGTGTAAGCCCCATTTGGCTGATGTGCCAAACCTGCTAGCACAGCTCTGCTCTGGGTTTCTGTGTAAGTCTCTGCTTTCTCTGGGAATAGTTCCCAGGCTGGACTACAGGAGCATGGCAATTACTTTCCAAATTTCCATCAGCTTTGCGAACTACAGGTGAAGGCCCACCCTGTTCCACAAGTGAATTATGGGCTGCATGATTTCTTCAAGGCCAGAAACTGAGAAATTCAAGGATGCTCTCAGGAGTGACAGTCGCAAATAAAACAGCATTGTCTTATCTAAAGGCTAAACTATCTTTCAGTAGCCCAGAGATGAGATGGTTTAGGAGCACCCTGCTTTGCCTGATGTGATATTTTCTTCCTAAAAGCCTTCATCACTGACACCAGAGCTGCCCAGAAATGCCTGATTTCAGGTAGCCAGAGGGCCTTGCTTCTGATTCACTCTTTTTGGAGACTATTTTCTGAGGTTCCCCTCCTCATGAGTAGCTGTGACTTTTAAACTCCCCGAGACAGCATCTACTGCTGATGTGTCAGTGCAGTGAGCTTGTGCGGCACCAGCAGAGTGTTGTGCTTTTATGTTTTAATCTGTAATAAACATAAACCAGCTTACTGCTGACCTTCAAAACTTCCAGCCAGGTGCAAGGTCTGCACCTTGAGACGATCTTCGTGATTAATCTCCCCAAACTGCTGTGAGGAAGGTAAGTAACAGGTATTAAAGTGCCATGTGGGGGTGAGAGGAAAGAAATAAGCTATAAAAGGTTTTCAGCTCCCAACCCATGGAGAGAGAGAAATGCTGGCCTGTCTGTGTGATCTTCCCCAGAAACTTCTGGAGGTGGCACCTGCCCCAGACGCTGCTCTGCTCTGCTGCAGCAGGAGAGAGGCCACAGCAGGGACCCGAGGCACGAGAAAAGAGCTAGGGGTTAGTTGTGAGGTTAGACCAGTGCTACTGCAGGGCTGCTGCTGCTCTGTGCCCTGCTGCAGTGCAATTCTTGCTTGCCACTGCAGAGCTTGTGCGGGGCTGGGGGGAGGAAACCACCCCCAGAGCAAATCCCCTCAAAGCAAACCCCACAGGATTTCATGCCAGGCACTCCAGTGACCCCACGGGTGTGCTCGCACCTGGGGACTGGCTCTGGGTACATCCCTGACAAGGTGGGGCAGGTGGTGCCCACTCCTTCAGCCGGAGGATGAGGAGGAGCAGGCTGCTAATAACCGGGATACAGTTTCACCCTGGGCGAGCAGCCAGCTCCTAACCACAGGGATGTTGACTTGTAACCTTGCAAGCCGTGGATCTTTGCCCACCAGCCTGTAGTGTTTCTTTCCTGTCAAGGCTTGAAATCCTCCATAGGTCAGCCTGGTCCTGGCTCTTTGTGAGTTTAGAGAGGTTTTCCTCTCCAGACCTGCTCCTGCCTTTTGTGTCTGCAGGTGGCCCTGCTGGGAGAGTCCTGGATGTCACAGTGCAGCTTTCATCGCCTTGGGTGAGTGCTGGGGCTGGCACTGAATGTTCTGCCTGTAGGGAGTTGGCCTTTGTGCCTGCACAGGAGGAGGAGTGAGTGGCAGCCTGTAACAAGGGTGTGTTGTACAAATATCGAGGATTGATCAATTAATCTTTTTTCTCCTTTTGGTCTATTTACAAGGTACAAACTGCCACTGGCGCCATCCCAAGTCTCAGTTTTTCTGCAGTGGTGAGGATACACTTGGAGAGCTTGTTGGACTGTTGGGAAGTTCTTGTGCCAGTTCACTGCCCAGTCTGAGGTGGACTTTCCTGGTGCAGGTAGAGTGATGTCCTCAAGGTCACAGCCCCTCCTGCCAGCCTTTGCAAAGTTTTTTTACTGGTTTGAAGCCAGAGCATGAAATATCAGTTGTTTTTGATTTTTTTTGCTACAGCAGTTTTTAATTCAGGTGTACCAGGTGTATGCACCTTCTTTTTGCATCCTGGTTTATTCTTCAGCTAATCTCTGACATCCTCTCCTGGCCTTCTACTGAAATCAGCATGAATATCCCAGATCTACTTCTCTGTCTCTTTCAGTCCCACAATTCTGCTGCCACTTTCAGCTTTCCCTTGATGTCCTCCCCTGTCCTCTCTTCTCTTACTGATTTCCTTCGTCTAACTTTCCTTTTTAAGTCAGACCCTGATTATTCCATGTGTAAGACATTTGAGAGCCTTCCTATGACATCAGCACTTTCCAAGCCCTTCAATCTGTTGTTTGTTTGTTTGTTTTACAGAGAATAATCAATGGCAGTGTTCTTACTCATTAATCTTTCTCTAAGATACTGTTTCACCACTGGCAACCCCGTGGTCTGAGCATCATTTCCTTTTCTTGTCCCTTGCTCTTGCCTTCTAGAGAACCCACACCCCACAGCTGGATCACCTCTCCCCTCCCACCACCCCACAGTTTCCCTTGTGCTGCACCACTGATTTTCTCCCATCATGTCTGTTCAAAACCTGCCCTCCCCTGTAAGTTTGCCAATTTCCTTCTGTTTCCCCATCTCCATCTTACCCACCTTCCTTTCCAGCACCCTCCCAGTGCTTTCTGCACCTCCCTTGCCCAGCTGGTTTCACCTCCTGCACTGGGTGAACCCCAGTGCTCAGAGCAGCCTGTGTCCACCAACTGTGACCAACTTCTGCCTTCCTTTGTTGTCTCATGGCTTGTTTCTCCTCCTCAGCCCTCACTGTGCTGCCAGACTCTGCCCATGGGCATTCCCAGAGGTGTTTGGATGTGTAGGCAGGAGAGGACGTGCTCCTCTGCTTTGCAGAGGCTCTTGCTCCTTGGCAGCAGGTTTAAGTGAGGACATGGTCTGCTCGCTTGCCATCAGACAGCAGCTCTGAGCTGGAATAAAACACACAGGGAGACCTTGAAACAGCACAAAAGGAAAACTTTGCCAGGGCGTTAAAACTGCGGAGATTGGAAGTGTAAATTGAAGAGGGGAGAGGAAAGCACAGCAGCACCTTCAGCCCTGTGTGGGGAGCAGCCCACCTGCGCCCAGCTCAGTTTGGTGAGTTGAGAGCAGCGCTGTGGGGTGAAGCAGAGACCACGAGCAGGCATGCCTTGGCTGCAGAAGCAGAGCAGGAGTTTTGCTGTCACCTCACTTCACTTTAAACTCCCAGCACAGCCCACGGCAGCTCCTTCTGTGTGTCCAAGGCACGGGGAGTGCTCAGTGTCCTTCAGCCACTGCAGCTTTCTGCTTCTTTGTTTAATCCAGGAGGCTCCTGTGACTGCTGAGAAACTTAAGTGTTATAAAAGCACAAGAAAAATATCCCCTTCTTAGGCCCGGGTTAAATCTTTCCAGCAAATAGTGGGCTTCCTAAAGAAAGGAATTTAAGGGACCAAAACTACCTGTGAAATTGGATTGAATGCTGGATGAGGAAGGAGAATCTAGGAACTGGGTCTTTGAAAATGCTGAATGCTGTAGTGGTGCTTTTCATGAAAGTTCACCTTTGAAATGTCTTTTTTTCTTAACCTAGGTCTCTGCAAAATTTTATTCATACTGGAAAAAAAAACCAAACCAAAACACGATGCAGTGAATTTCAACTGTATCAGAAAACAAACATTGTATTTCTCCTCTAGCTCTAAATCTTTGTATTGGCAACTGAAGCAAAGGTTTTGATTTGCCAGCAAAACCAAGGATGATGCAGATGCCTGCAGGCTCTCAGATGAGCTCAGCCCTCCCTCTGCCCTGAAGGTCTCCACCTTCTCCAGCCCCAGGCCCATGGCACTGCAAGATCCTGCTGAGGTTGTAGCTGTCCTTATCTTCCCGATCGCAAAGCTGACACCCAAATTTGAACAGCAAATGAGGAGGGGCTGGGGGAGCACTTTTGGGGATATTTTAGGGTTTTTTTTAATCTTGTAGATGTTAAGCTGCATTTCAGCTCTTTACGCTGACTCACTGGTCTGGCGCAGAGCCAGGGTATTTATGAGACTCCCCCTTCATTTCCATATGTGCCTCAGAAAGCAGCTGTGCTTACAACACAATTTCAATAAACAGACAACTGAATTATGGACTCCAGAGACTGATGCAAAGTTGCTGAGCTCTCCAGTGCCCTGGGCTAAGGCTCCTGCTGCCAGACTCGGGCTTTGGAAAGCCGCCTCCACCCTGCGCAGCCCAGGGCTGCCAAGGTCCTGGCTGGTGATCTGAATCTAGTCCCAGAGCTGTAATTAACCTCTAACTTGGCTAAAGCTTTTCCCATTCCATCCATCCTGCACCTATATCTCTGTGGATCCAGTGATGAAGAGAACACAGATGCGCTTTCTTCTCATCAGCTTCATTTTCAGATTTTTGCATATACAGAGGCAGCAATAAGACAAGTTTTACAGTTAAGCCACATCTCTGTGGGTCACTTGCTGACTCTTAAACTGTGGTTCTGTCATGCTGCAGTAGTACTAAGTGAATTCTGGACAGAGCTCTCAATCACATATCACAGTAAGCTCCCACCTTAGTAAGACCTTCACCCTGTGGATGGTCTCTCACACTCCTATACAATTGCAAAGATCCAGGTTTATTACTTGTGAGCACTTACCTATGCCTTGTCCTGTTTCAAGGAGTGACTCACATTTTGAACCTGAAGGCCTCTCCTGAGCTAGAAGGGTTTCAGTGAAACCCCACGGCTCGGTGTCAGAGCTGCTCCCCGTTGATCTGTTCAGTCTGGGAGGAACTGACTCTTTCCCCAGGAGAAATAGAGTCCATGGTGATTAATCCTCCAAACTTTCTGAAGCCTATTTCACCCTGGAAAAGGCAACCGATCCCAGACACAATACCTGACAATAGCATGAGGAATCCTCTTTGCTCTGCGCCCAGTGGGTGAGTGTGAGCTCCCCAGTGCCACTCCCTGGCCCAGGAGGCTTCTTGGCTTCTCTCCCAGCTCTGGTGACTGGTTTGACTCCTGGCAAAGGCTCTTATCTGCCTATAAAACTGGCACAAGGCACACTTCAGGAATAGCATTTGTTTTTGGTATCAGTCACGGTGTTTAAAAGCCTGATGTGATGTTACATTGCATTGAGGGTGGATTTTTGGTTCCTCCTGAAAAATTCTCTGGGACCGTATCCCTAGCACCAAGTCACTCTGTGGCAAATAGGACTCGGCTGCAGGGCTCAGATATTTATGCCAAAACCCTGGCAAAACAGTTTCTAAACTACACATCCACCTTCCAGCTTCAGTGCGGGCAGCAGCAGCACCCCTCACCTTGTGCCCGGCCAGAAGTCGGGGTAAACCTTATCCACAGGCAGCTGGGCGGGTAGGCAAAGGTGCGACCTTCCACCGAAATTCAGAGTTTGGGTTTAAAAAAATTATTTATTTATTTATCTTAATCACCCCTCCCGGCGACAGAAACAGCCCCGCCCGCCCCATGCGGACGAGCTCTCGCTCCCGCAGCATCCCCGGGGATGCTCCGAGCCTTCACCTGCGGGGCGGGCGCCGCTCCCCGCCCGCCTCCGGCCCCGGCCCCTCCTCGGG
>VZRF01015554.1:0-29623 GCA_013396875.1 Vireo altiloquus | reverse complement strand
GATCCTGCCGCGGTCCTGCCGCGCCGCGGGTGGGTGCGGTGCCCGCCGCAGTCACGGCGGAGTTTGGGTAACTCCAGCCCCGGACCGGGCTGCCGGAGCCCCTGGCACCGGCTCAGCCCGGCGACCTTACGGTGGCACATGGAGGAGGACGCGGCTCCCCCTCTCAAGGCAGTGGCGACTCCGCGGAGCTTTTGTCGCCCGCGTTGAAGTGCCGCTTGCCCCGTGGGTCATGGTGCGACAGCCAGCGCGCTGTACATGTGGGTGTTTGGGGCTGTCCGTGGGCGCGTTTTGCTTCGTGCATGTAGAATTCCTCTCCCTTCTGGCACGAAAGGGGTGTGGAAGAAATTTACTCGAGGTAGCACGAATACAGGCAGCCTTAATTGCTGAGATGGCATCGGGGTTGCGAGTGCTGGCTTCTGTGTGGGGTGAAGGGCTTTCTTTGGAGACAATCTCCTTCTGACACTGGCAGAGCAGGGGAACTTCAGTCTCAACTTCAGCCCCTTCTCCAGGGCCTGAGGTGTCAGTGGTGGTAAAGATGCTCTCGGTTGACTCTGACAAGCCACCAAATTCATGCTTATCTCTCTGCTTATCATAAAAAGGTCTGTTCCGCACGGGGACAGCCAATCGAGGAGGAGGAGGAGGAAAATGCTTCAAGCTGCAGTAGATAGTAGCAGGAAAAGTGGCTTTTCACAAATTGTCAGGGAAAGGAGAAGGTTCACAAACCTGCGAAAAAACCCCCAAACCCACCTCTGAGCCTTCCTGTTCCCTAACAAACACTCAGGGAACCTCGGGAGCAGCGGTGCCTGGGCTGCCCTAGCTCTCACCTTGACCCAGCCTTCCTTGACCTGCTGTCCTGAGCCCTGCCATTACTGTTAAGTGGTTTTTCACAGATGGAAGGGCCAAGTGCCGTTATGGCAGAAAGCAGAAGGGTTTTTTCTGGCTGGGACAGAACTTAGTTTGGAGGTGGATTGTGTTTGTTGTGAAAGATGTAATGTATTAAATCCTGAGAGTGAAAAATACTTTTTCATTTATGTTTTTTTCCTTCCTTCTCAATGCTATGGGTTGGATCAAAAACTGTGTGTCATAAAATACTCTTATTACAGTATTTTCATGGGGTTTGCTTCATGTCCTGAGATCTCTCATGAGACTGGAATTAAAAAAAAAATCTTATTTTCCCTCTGACTGGAAAACATAAGTGACTATTTAATAAGAAAAATAAGATTTAAAGTGTTGAACTTCAGATATGTGTGAAGGATGAGATGAAATGCTGAGATATCACATCTTCTTTTTGCCATCAATACCACGTGTCCAGGATGTGCATTTCTAACAATGCCTTGTTGTTGAGTCCGTTGTTGCAGGAAAAATGACCCTGTGTAAGTGTGCTGGTACCAATTGTACCAGCTCCTCGGTGCTTCTGCATCGCTTCTGCAGTCACTTTGTTGGAACCTTATTTTCCCTTGGTTTAATAATTTATAAAATGCCTGTTGCCTCTAGGCACATTTCATCCAGCAAGAAGAAAAACATCAACCAGTGTTTACTGGTTACGGAGCCCTGAGGTTGACAAATAATGAAGCTTTTGTGGATGAGGGGGTGTCTCATTTTTATCTGATATAAACTCACAAAAATGCAGGATTTGTGCTGAAAGTCTTGTTGGTTATTACTCTGTTCTTTCCTGCATCCTTTAAAAGGCCTCTTGCCTGCTGGTGACAATGTGGGTTTTACCTGTGACCTTTCTTGCCCTGATTTTGGGTCTGTTTCTCCTTTTCCCCTTTACCTGTGTCTGATTTAAGTTTAGCAGCTTTTAAGTATTTAACAACTGTCAATTAAGATGGCAAAATCAGATCCTACATCTTCACCAGCTGAGCTGCTTTGGCTGAAAGAGATCAGTCTCTTTTTGGGCAATAAATTGCTCTCTCAAATCCTCTGCCAGATACTTATGAGCCACTATCATTAACTGCATTTTGAATCACTCATTGAGCTGGAGGGGGGAAATTGGCCTGCAGTTCATCTCGTCTCCTTTGAAACTGCTAAATGATGATTCAGTGACCTCAGTGGGCAAATTATATCAGCAGCTAATTGGCCTAAGAAGAAAAACTTGCCTGATATCAAATAAACTGGCTGCTGCTGTTCATTATCCTGAAGGAGATGCTCCAGGTGAAACTTCTGGTTTCAAACAGTGATGGGGTTTTGTTGTGGCCCTGGCAAGGGGACACTGTGAGCCCTTTCTTTTGGCCATACCTGGGCGTGGTGTCCACTCCACCTCTGGCAGGTTTTGAAGGGATTGTCCTTTGAAGGATAAAAGTCTTACCACTTCAAGCTTGCCTTCCCCTGTGGATAGCTCTCTCCTCTTCCTCCTCAGAGTGTGAAACTGCTCACTGGGGTGTGATGTTTCTGGGGGACTTGGTTCTGGGGGGATCCCAGCAGAGCTGAATTTAGGAAGGAAGGGAAAGCATAATGCAGGAGCCTCGCTCATCACCCTGTCATTGCTGTCCTAGCTTTGGCAAAGCCCTTTCCAGGAGCAGTGTGCTGCCTCCCAAAGATGCCTGCCAGCTTCATGGCCCAGCACTGGGGACGTGGGTCAGTATTAGCCCCTCGTGGGCAGTGAAACGTGCTGGGTGGCCAGCTGGGGAGAGCAGGACGGCCAGCTCTGCCGGTGCTGCGGTCAGCCTGACCCCACTGCTGATCAAAACAGTTCAGGGCCGGTGGCTTCTCTGCAAGGAGGGCTGGAATTGCCCGTGAGTGCCAGGGAAGAAGCATCCAGGTGTGGCCTGTTTAGCCTTCCTTGCTTAAGGCGCTGCAGGAGTGAGCTGGGATGTGTGAAAGGGGTCAGCTGTTGGCTTTTTTGCAAGTGTTAGTCGACTTACACCACCTCCTAGGATGGTCTTGCCAGCTGGCTCATCCTTTAGGGAAGTTTCAAGAGGCTTATCGCAATCTTACTAGAAATCTGTCATCTTCTATTAATCTGCTTGTCTCTCCTGGTCTCCTTCCCGAGCGCTGCCCTGCGCATTCATCCCGACAGCCCCGTTCTGCTGCACTGCCACCAGCCCACAGCAGCTCTGCTGCTTGCCACGGCCTTGTTTAGGGAGTGCACAGTTGTGGACTGTCACTTTTTACTGCCCAACACGTTTTTTCTTTATATATAGAGAGATAATATATTTTTAAAGGCTTTTTTTGAAGGTGACGCTCCTGAAAGGACGGTGGTGGAGGTGCAGGGTGGTACCAGCAGCGAGCTGAGTCCAGCTCTGATTGAGGCAAAGCCCACTCCTATGCCAGGTCCTGCTTGGCTGCAGGCTCAGCATGGGGCACAGGTAATGGTGAGAGGGAATCACCTGCAGCTTGCCCCTGAAATCAGGGTAGTTCCTGCTTTGTCAGGCTCTGCTGGACTTGGCTTGAGTAAAGAGCAGCAGAAAAGCTGTCAGACTTTGGGAGATGAGGGAATGGATGCAACGCCCCAGGTGTCAAGGCAAAGTGGGAAAGGGTTTGTCAGTGAAGCTGCTGACACGGGACTGAGTCAGGACTCAGCACTGCGGGCTGGGACATCACCTGCAGAGGGATGTGGCTCTTCCTGACAGAGCTTTTCCTCCCAGCTCTCAGGAGCGTGTCAGCACTGGGGTTAACAGCCACGTAGGCACTGAGGAAAAAGAATGAATAGCTTGAGGAAGGCTAAGCCTTAATACCCAAACAAAGCAAACAAATGGTGTATCATTGGACGGGGATTAAATGAGCTGTGAGATCTCTGGCTCTAGAGGCCCAGCTAGGAAATGCAAAGCCTTTGACAAAGGTGGCTTGGCTGTCCCTGCTTCCAGAGACAGCATCCGTGTGCTGATGCAGGTGCTGGAGCTGCCGGAGCCGCCCATCTGCCTCTCCCCTTGACTTTCACAGGGATGCTCTTTCTCCAGCACAGCACATTGTTTGCTCTCCTTGAATGTTTCTGGCTGGCAGGGAAAGAGATCAGTCTGTTTTTTTTTTTTCCGGAATAGTCAGCTGATTTCATCCCATGGGAAGTGGTTGAAAAGGATGAGACAGGTGGGTTGGCATTCCTGCTTTGTAGCCCTCCATAATTCCAGCAGGAGAAGGATAAACGGGAGAAGTGCAGTCGCTGGGTACATTTCCGTGTTTGCAGTTGAAAGAGCTTGATAGGCTGTGATTAACGGGGCTAAATGGAAGCTTGATAAATGGCAAATTCAAAGGAACCTCAAACAAAAACGGCTTTACAAGGAGGCCTCGAGGTGCGTGCAAAGGGCAGGCTGTGGGTCTCGTGTGGAGCTGTTGGGTTTGTGGCAGGCAGAGAGCACTGCCCGGGCTGTCCCCTGCCAGGGTGTGTCCCCTGCACCTGCTGCAGGGACAGCCCTGTGGCTGTGCAGACCCTCCTGCACAGGTTGTTTCTTTCCTGGTTTAAGTTACTGTGATCTTCCCAAATTGTGGCTCTACCACATCTGCATCCTGGAGCCGCCCGTGTCCCCATAGCCAGGCTCCAATTAAGGATGCTCTGGAAGCAACAGGCCAGCTACCGTGGCCCTGCCACAGATGGGAGCCATTGGCCTAATCTATTTTTACAGTGAATTAAACTAGAAAAAGGTACTGCTACTCTAGAATAAGAAGCCACCTGGGGAGTTAACCCAGAATAGTTGTTCTGCTTTGAATTTGCGCCCTATCTCTCTTCAAAATAACTTTCCTTCCATGTTTGTAGGCCCTGTAAATGCAGAATACGGGGCATGGCTTTTGGAGGATCCCCAACAGAGCTAGGAAAACACCTTCTTTTTCCTGAGGTCTTCTCTCCATCCAGACATAGTCCTTAGCTCAGGCATCCTTCCCTGTCATGACCTTGCCCTGTTTCACACTCCATCCCCTGCAGGGATCTGCACTCCTTTCCCACCCCCAGCTCTGTGCTTTGCCCCGACACCCTGACTGCCAGCTCCCACAGCCACCTCTGCTGTCCTCCCCTGTCCCCTGAGCTCCCAAGCAGGTCACACACAGTGAAATGAGCATCCCAAGTGCTCAGTCCGTGTCAGGATTGCGCAAAGAGCTTTTCCCAGGCTGGCTGGGACCTCACCACCTTTCTCAATGAGTCAGTGTGAGCACCAGCTAAGAGGCAGCATCAGGTGCCTCTTTGGAGCTGGGGCTGATAACTTGGGCTGGGCAGGGTTGGCAGAGGTGCTCTGGTGCTGCTCTGGCCTTGTGTCCATTGGGAGGAGCAGTGGGGATATTGGCATGATGGTTTGAGTTCTGCTGAGACATTGCTCCTCTGGATTTGTCAAGCTCAAGTTAAATGTATGTAATTTTAACATCTCATGATTCTTCGGGGGCTGACTCATGCTTTCTTGGCCTGAATGATTCATAGCTCTTGAACTCCATTGCTAAATTCATTATGCAACAATTACAGGGTTGGAAATGCCACCCTAAGTGCACACAAACAAGCTGGCAGCAATTCCCCCCTCCTTTTCTCTCACCCTGAGTTGCCAAGAGACCTTCCTTGTGAGTTTGCTCTTGCCCCTGCCTTGTAGGTGAGGCTCTGCTATGCCTTGCTGCTCTGCCCTTGAGCTGGCAGGGGCAGGAGTTGCAGGTTGGGTGTTTCTGGAAGAGAGGAGAGAGGACAGCCTAGGAGGGAAGGATGGACATGCACAGCTTCACTCATCAGGACCAGTTGCCTTAATTTTGTCCCAGCTGCTCCATGTGATGTCATGGCATAGCCATAATCCATATGGGGAAACCCCAAGTGTGAAGTGTTGCTCTAAGGTGGCTCCATGTGCTGATGTTGGAGTTTGGCAGCACTTCCCAGGCACAGATTCTGCTTGATCACTGGCATGGCAGCTCAAAGGTTAAATACTCATCCAAGGAGAAAGACCAAGGAAAGTAGGAGAGCCCTGTGCTGGCTGGAGGGTGTCCATTAATACCTTCATTTTCTCTCCTTGGTGGGGCTAAGCTGAGATTTAGGGATTTGTGTTGGACTTGGCTTTTTATTAGTGAGGTCTCGAGCAAGAGTTCATCTGGTATGTGAAATTAATTGGGTTTTGTACCGGGTGGGCTTTGCTTGCTGCCGTGCTTAACTCCCCAAAGCAGCTGGTGGGAGCAGTGCTGGAGGTCTGTCGGTGGGATGCACAAGGGCCATCCCCACCATCTGCTGATCAGATCAGATTTCAGGCTTTAAGGTGCCCCTGCTATCTGAGTTTGACTTATACACTGATTTTTCTGCCATCCAAATAACACTTCTTCTCAGAACAAACATTCGAGTGAGGTACCTACTGAATGGCAGGGTTGGTTGCCCAGGAAGCCCTCCAGAAAGTCTTCCCTGAGAGCAGCCATTCTTCCCAGCTGAGTTCTGGCCCCTGAATCTTGATATCTTTGGGAAGAGTCTCTCCTGGACAGGTCTGACTGTTTGCACATTAGGACAGCAGAGAAGGATGGCTGAATGTTGGGCTCATGAGTGGATGAGGTTTTCCGAGGTTTTCCTTGGTTCTCCTCGGCCTGTGGTAATCCCAGAAATGGCAGAAGCAAAGTAAGAACTGGACTGATGAGGAGCAGAGCTGTACCAGCAGTTCTGGTTTCATGCTTGTAAGTCAAGTCAATCTAAAGTATTGCAAATCCTATTTTCAGACTAGTAAGTGGTAAATATTTGATTAAACTAGATGTCAGAGCAATTGTATTGTCAGAGCAGGAAGTCAAGCCAACAACCACCCCTGACTGTGGCCAGGAGAAGATGCAGAAAACACAGAAAGTAGGGCATGAATGGTGACGTGCGGGTTGATAGCTGCGCCTAAAAATAAGGTTCTTCAGAAACAGAAAATCTGCCTTGAAAGCAAGGCTGTGGCAAGCTGCTCCCAGAGTCTGATTTCAGACTGAAACTGGCGATGTTGGCATCGCAGAGAGCTGTGCTAACGTTTTGTTAGCATTCTGCTAGCAAAACATTTCATTTCAGTCTCATGGCTTGCATGTGAGATAAGGCGAGTTCCTCTGGAGCAGGGCTCGGGCAGAGGTGGAAGTGAGAGGCGGTGCTGGAGCTGCTTTTCCCGTGCAGGCTTTCTGCTCATCTGCATCTTAAGGAGCCTTTGTCCTCTTCAAGTGTTGTGGTTCCACTTTCTAGGAGATGCTCTTGGAATATTCCTGCAGGCTTCCAGGGTGTATAACCTGGGTTGCCCCAATCTGGGTGTGCTGCTGGTGGCTGCCACTGTGAATGGGTTGGCCCTGGTACCCTATAGCAGCTATAGGGTGCTGCAGGAGGCCTGACCCAGTCTGGAAATGTTGGATCAGCAGCCTCAGGGCTCCCTTCTTGCGTGCAGGTGGTTAACCTTGACCTGCAAAATCTAGGGGCACTGGAGGATGAATTTTTTTTTTAGCAGGTCAATAAGTCGTCGTGGAGTTCACCAAGGTATAAGGGCTGAGCCCTGGACAGCAAATCCAGATGTTCGAGCTGTCTGGAACAAAGCATCCCACACTGTAGCGTGGATAATTAATTTTTCCCGAAGTTTCACCTTTTTACTCTCCCAGCAGAGCCTGTGGGCACCCCGCTGGTCCCTGCACAGCAGAGGCAGGAGGGCAACACTACCCCGAGTAGCTGTACGAGCTCCCTGATGGATGCAGGGTGGGTCAGAGGGCGTCTTTTTATGTTATTTTGTTAAGACCTTTCGAGGATTATTGGAATTGTTATAGATACGCTCAATAATGTCCATAAGCTTTAGAGTTGAAGGCATTTTGTTAGCAGTAATTAAATGCAACCGCTGTTTAAAATGGATAGATCAGATGGCTGGGAAGAGAATCCTCTCATAAATCTCCCACAAAATCAATATTCCTCCTGTCAGGTGTGTAGCAAACGCTTTTAAATTCTGCCAGTCACTGGCTGGGTCAGCGTGGTGTCATAGAGCTTTGCCTTGGAAAGAGAGGAGTGAGGCAGGACTTCCTTCTGGTGGCAAAAACCCCAGAAAATCATTAAAAACAGAGGAATGCAGTCCCGCTGGATGGTAACTCCGTGTAAGGAGGCACAGCCCTGGGGGTGCACACCTGCATGGAGGGCTGCAGGTGGGATGCCCGGTGTGGGTATTCCCAGGAAAAGGCACATCCCTGTCGCTAGCTGGGAGCCTGCAAGAGCCCTGCTGCTGACACGTCCCACCCTGGCACGGCTCGAGGTGCCTCGGAGCTGCAAATGGAAAATCCAGGCACTTATCTAGCTTGTTGCTGTGCCAAAATAGGCCTGTTCCCAGGATTATTTTTTTTCCTTGGGCCAAAATATGTGTAAATGGCTCTAAACAATGGAAGGATTTCTGTTAAAAAGAGTGGGGTGCGGGCGCGAATTGGGCTTTAATTTATATCTTGGGGGAAGGGTGTGGGCTCTTCCAGTGGTGTTTTTGAAATTCTGTTGGAAATTAGCTTGAGGTTTGCTTTTTTTTCCTATTTTTTCCATGTCTTGTTTTAAAGCCTGTTTCGAGGGAAAATTGTTGTTTTCCAAATTACAGATCTCTCAATGTGTAGCTGAAAATGTCAGGAAGAGGGATGCAGTTTTGGAAGCCTCCACATATCTGTCTGTGGCAGGGTTGATAAAAAATGGAAGCTCTAACCAGAAAAACAAATAAAAAGAGGTAATATCACTGTCACAGATGGGTCGGGCTGCTTTCCCTGCAGGTGTCTGCATTGCAACCCCCACTGCCATATAATGTGCTATGGAAAAAAATAAATGGAGAGCCCAACCGGAGACTTATGCCCTCAATTAATTTTTGTTCCACATAATCGGAGCTGCTGCATGCCTTTCCTTCAATATTTAACTGCCTGGCTCAGAGGATGGGGCTGCTCTCGTGCGAGGGAAGTTGGGATTCGCTTCATGTTTGCGCAGAAATCCCATCCTGATCCTTCTTTCTTTGCCTAAGGGCAGGGATCCTGCTGCTCCTCTGATGCACGAGATAAATTTTGTTAGCAGACGCTTTTCTGCTAAGGGGAGCAAAGGGGAGAGGGGAGTGGTGTGTGCTGGATTCCTGAAGGAATAAAATTTCCTTGTCTTCAAGCATCATCTTCCCTGAAGGGCGTGCGTGCTGTCTGGGGCACAGTCGGAGGGGAGCAGGGGAGAGCTCTGCTCCTGGGTACAAGTTCTCAGCCCCCAGCTCAGGGAGAAGAGGAACCAGGACAATTAGTGAGTGCTGTCTGCAGCTCGGCACGCTGTTGAGTAGTGGCACTGGGTTAAAAGGGAATGTCTTGTTCTGTTGTAGTCTGAAACTGAGCCCTGAACTTACTTTCTGATTTTTTAACTCGACTCCAAATCGCTGTTAGACTGCCAGGTTCAAGCTGGCAGTAATGCCCCTCTCCCTCCTCCTTGGGGGGAAGTTCATGACCAAAGGTGTCTGTTTTTACTGATTCATTGATCGACCTGAAAGCAGGAGGGGAACCCAAGGCTTCCCCCGTGGGAAGTACAAGGGGGCTGAGCAGTTCTTACAGCTCTAAAGCACCTTCAGGGTGTTCCCAGTGCCTGGTCTAGAGCTACACCTCAAACTGGAGCTGGCACAGCCCATGCTGCCCGTGGATGTGGAGGGAGAGCCAGTGAGAGTGGAGCTTGGCAGGTGAGGAAGATGATAGGGAATAAAAATAGGGAGGGGAGAAGAAACCCCCAACTGTTAGTGAGTGGGAAAATCACCCACATGGAACTTCTAGACTTGAAAATTTGCCCAGGCAAGGGCAGTTTAACGCAGAAAAGTGGTGTCTCTGAAGTGCTGTGCTGGAGCAGACACAGCAAGGTGCATTTGCTCTACAGAGCTTTTAGAGGAAGTTTTTTCAAACGCCTCCAGGTCCTGCCGCCTTGTGCTGGGAACAGGGCTCCAGGAGCAGCTTTGCACAGGAGCCACGTGGAGGGAAGCGAGGTCTGAGCTGGTTTAGCTTTAATGCTGTGGCTTGCTCCTCAGTCGTGTGTGTAAACTGTGCTCAGACACAAAGCAAAAGCCCTTCCCTGCTGTGTCTGCTGAACCCTGAGCTCTATGTCTGGGGACCACCACCAGGCTTGTGCTGCTCCTCGCTGCACGCTGACGTGGGGGAGGACTGCTTGGCACAGAAGGTCCTTTCTATTTTTTCATTTTTTTTTTTTTTAAGGAAGCCCACGTTGAAATATTGATAGGAAAAAAGAATGTATATTGTGCTGTGTTGAGTGTTTACAGGAAATATATAGTGAAAACACTGAGGGGCTTTCCTCAAACAACTACCAGTATTGTTAGGAGTGGAACAGTTGGGAAGAGGAAAGAAAGAGACACGTAAAATGTTGACTCCAAAGACATTTTTTGACTTGCTGTTTAGCTTTTTTCTTCTTGCTTGTATTTCATTCTGTCTACTGGGAAGGAGCTCATTGAAGACAGAGAGATTATCTGGAACTAGAGATAAAACAGCCAGACCAAAATGTTTTTAATTCTCTGGAGGAGAATTTAGCTTGAAATTTTGAGCTTTCCGTCAAGCTAGAAAAATAATTTACAGTGATGCACCTCCACCACCATTGCAGCAGGCAGCAATGAAAGTTCCTTTGCTGCAGATGGTAAAACTAGTATCTTCACTTTAAGGAGGTAATTGGGGCACAGATTAAGTTACTTACTTTGCATACAAGAAACCTGTGGGAAAGCCAAGAATCTCTCCTGAAACTCCCAATTTCTGATGAGATCTCCCACCCAGAAGATTTCTGTTCCTGCTCTCCCCTGCCAGCACTCCAGGGCAGATGTAGGAGTTGTGTTCCCTAAGGGGTCCTGGCTGAAAAAAATTCCTTTTTTTTTTTTTAAGTGATACTTCCTGCCACTTGCCCTGTCATTCCTTCAGGAGCAACCATACTTCTGGTAGTGCTCAGCATCTGCTGCTTAAAGTGTTGCAGAAGCCCCAAGTGAGGAAAAGGAGCTGATTACTTCTAAGATACCAGTGAAATTAAATCAGGCAGCAACAGTTTTCATCATTTGCACTCCTCCGTGAGGTTAGCCTGTGGGTCCTGAGGGGCTCACAGCACAACAGAGAGACTCACACGGTGTGTGCAAGGAGAATTTGCCACCAGAAGCAATAGCCAGAGCTCTCAGATTAGCACTGAGGGATGAGTAGCTTCCACCAGCACCTTGTGGCAGGAGCACAGGAGTAGAAATAACAATCCTGAGGTGGTGGTGTGGCTCTTGCAGTGAGTTTGCTGCCCAGAGAAATGCCAGTGACCCTTTTCTGTGTTCATGTGCTCACCAGTGGATGCTCTTGACCTCTAGAGAAGGGTTTGTTGCAGCTTATTGTGAAGGCACTGTCTGGGGTGAGTGTCCAGCTGTCGTTTGCTGTGCTGCCTTCGGCTGCATTCAGGTTTCTGCCTTCAGCCCTCCCACCAGCCCTGGTGTCCAGAGGAGGTGGTGGTCAGTGCCCACCTGTGTCACAGTCCATGCACAGAGATCCAGACAAGGGAGACAGTACAACCTGTCTGACAGGGCCATATTGGAGATTTAAATATTTTGGTTTCAGAAAAGAAAGGAAACACTTCAGGAGGCTGGAAATGCTGCTGTGTATGAAATGGGACTGTGTCCTGTGGCACTGCAGGTGAAAATGAGTGTTTTGGGGCTGTGGTTCCGTGCAGGGATAGCTCTTGTGATTTGAGCTCCCCAGTTTCCCGCATGGTCACTGTTGGTGCCCAGCACTCTGTGTGTCTGCATTTGAAGACCTGCTGGCCAGGTCCCCTCTTGTAGGTGTGTGAGGCTCTAACTGCTGGGGCCAGGTGGGGCTCGGTGCAGTGTCCTGACTGATGGTGCTCTGATGAAATGTTTCTCCCAAAGGCAGGAGGGGACAGAGGCAGTTGTATAAAAAATGGGTTGAGACTGTGCTGGTCCTAGCATGGAGGACCCTCTTGGTTTGGTGCACTCTGCTAATTAAAGAAATAAACCCCCCAAACCCCAAGAGCTCCTGATGGAGCTCAGGGCTCCCTGTTCCCATCAGTAGGACAGGAGAGGGGTTTGTTTCCCGTCCTCCTGGAGGTGCTGCAGGTCAGAGCAGCTGGCGTGTCAGTGCTGGGTGGGGAGTGCCTTGGCAGAGCTCTGTGGGGACACAGCTTAGGAAGTGACTTGGAGCATGTTCCTCTGGGAAGGGTGGGAGGGGGACGCTGCTGCCCTTCCCACCCAGTCTGGGCTATGGGAGGGAGCGAAAGGACCTCAGCTCCTTGTGTGTGGTCAGCCCCAAGGCACATCCCCTGCCTTGTCCTCCCTTGGGGATGGTTGACCTCCTGTGCCTGCCACTCCCTGCTGCTCTTGCCTGTCCCTTGGGCTGTCACCTCCTTCTCTCAGTGGCTTTGTGGCTGGCTGTGGATGCTGTTTGGCTTTTGGGCTCCAGTGAGCTCTTGCCTCCTTGGGGACCAAGTGATGAAGAGCTGCTCTGCTGCTGCTGGAGCCCGGGAAGATCCTGGCCAACAGCAGGATCACCAACGCAGAACACACATCTTTGGCTGCTCTGTGTCCCTAAGCAGGGACAATGCTGAAGGTGATGCCCGAAGGAGAAGCCTGTGAGTTCCTCATTGATGCCTGTTGCTGGAGGATGGGTTCAGCAGGAGGGCTGCAGAGGGCTGGTCACCTTGCATTTCATGGGACAGGGACACACAGATTGGCCTTGGCCCTCACAGGGAGCAGAAAGGGTGAATTTGGCAACTCCTCACCTTGCCATGGTGCAGGAATTGATGTTAATGAAATAAATAAATCAGGCACCACCTCCTCTGCTGACTGCTTATGCACTCAGATCCCTGCTAGAGGCTTTTGCGCTTGCTTTCCAGTTCCAGTGGAGAGATTAGCTTGGTGTGGGGAGGAGAGGGCTATTTCTGTCACTCTCCATGCCACTGACTTGACTTTGTGCTGCAGACACCTCACCCGATCATCCAGGCCCAGTCCTGCACGTGTCTCCCCATGAACAATCCAGTGACTGGGAATGACCTCCTGAACTTCAGAAGTGGCCACTCACATACCTGAGCCTTCAGATTTCCCTTTGCTTGAAAGCCTTAAGAAATCTCCAGTCTTTCACTTCAGGGTGTCCCATTCAAGGGTTGTTCTTCCATGGTTTGTATTTGTTTTTTTTTAAAGTGGAATAAAACTGAAATCAGTTGATGACACTTAAGTGAAGGACTTCTGTAAGTGTTTGTGTTCTGCATCAGTGTCATGCTGTGCTTTAACTGCTGCCTTGGGAAGATGTGACAGAGGATTTGCAGGTCTCAGCTCCAGCTTCATCATCAGATGGGGAGGTGAGGAGGCTCTCCAGCCTCACTCAGAAGGGTGGCTGCTTTAAGAGATCCAGCTCCAGCCTCAGCAGTGTTGTGGCAAAGTGTCTGCAAGCTGAATGCTTTGTAGGAAGGTTGAGGGGGCAGCTCTGAGTTGTGTGCTGGTGGAGGAAAACGAGTACCTTTGGTTTTCACCTTTGGAGGATGTGAGTGCCGGTCTCAAAAGGTGAAATGGGAAGGAGTATGTGCGTGAGAGATGCCTTCAGACAGGGTTTGTGGCACAAGCTGCAACCACTGACTCAGTAAGCTCTCACTTCACGGAACCACTGTCTCTTCTTGTATTGTCAGTGAGTCACCTTGCCCTGAAAGTCCTTTTGGGCTTAGTCAGGTGAGAAAAAATGAACAGGAAATGCAAATTTACAAAAAAACCCCCATGATGGTGTTGGTCAACACTTGTGTGCCTTTCTCAGGGGCCAATCTTTGACCTGGTCAGAGCGAGCCTTTCCCTGCTGCAGTGCTGGGAGGAGGGGGATGGCACGAGTGCCCTGCCTTCCTTTGGTCCCTGAAATAGTCCCCATTGTCCCTGCAGGGCCAGGGGCTGTGTGTGTCTGGCAGGATGTGCTCAGCGTGGTGGCCGCAGATCTGCTGAGCTCATGGAAACTGCTCAGCTCACTCGAACATGAGGAATGGCACTTTTTTTTTCTGCCCCCTCTTCTTCTTTAAATAAAACAGAAACCAAAGTGTGATGCCTTGCAAGCCACAGACACCCACACAGCCACTTCTGTGTCACTTTGCAGGTAAACAAATGCTGGGGCCCAAACCTGTGCTATAGTTAGCCTGACCTGTTTGTGCCAGGAGCCAATGTGCCATTTCTTTAGGAAGAGGGAAGGAACCAGGTCACTGGAAAACAGGCAGCCAGTGATGGGGCCAAGGTCTTTCTGGGGCTCTGGGGTCTGTGAGAGTGACAGAGAATTATGTCTGGGAGAAGTTGAGCTGTGTCCCCTCCAGGAAGAGCTCTCAGGGTGACCTTTCAGCTCCTTTAGAGGTTCATTTTCTTGCTCGATTGAGGAGATGCTGGTGTTTGGTACTTCCAGAGATGTCTCGATGTCCGTGGATCTCCCCTCTCCATTTCACTCCCCTTTGCAGACCACCTGAATCTCCCATTTCCTCTGTTGTGAGAGCAGAGGAGCTGCTGCAGGAAAGCTGAAAGGTGGGCAAGCCCAGCCACGCTTGTCCTGTCCTTTTAAATCGATGTCCTGCTGTTCTTTCCAAGGTGCAGTCCTAAACCCACCAAGAAAACTCCCAGCTGATCTTGTGAAATGCTGAAATAAAGTTTACCACTTCAGTAATCCTGCAGAATTAGCTCCTCATTTCTACTCCAGGTGTGTTTTGGAAAATATTTTTTCATCTTTGAGCAAACAATGGCAGAAGTGGCCTGGAAAAGGAGCGGGGTGGGAGTGCCTGTGCGGTATTCTGAGAGGCATTTCCTGCCCTTATCTCCCCTCCTTCGAGGTATTGTAACTGGGGCTTCAGATCTGCAGGCTGTGTTGCTGCAGCAGAGGCTGAGATTGCCAACAAAGATACTCCCAGGAATGCTTGCCAGGGGCAGGAGCTGAGTTCACGAGAGGTGCTGAAGAGTTTTCCAGCTGAGCGCCTGCGCTCGGGAAATGCATCTGCCCCCAAATAACAGCTTTTTGGGAAGTGCATTCATGCATTTTCTGTGGGGTTCTGGGGGCTGTGGTGAGTCCCAGCCCGTGGGGGCTGTGGGCAGGGGTCAGGGAGAGCTGTGTGTGGCTCTCGTGTTGTGGAGGAGCCATGGCTTGGCAACCCTTCCCTTGCTTTCCAGTGCCATGCTAAAGCCACAAGTTGGTATTTTCCATCTCAAGCAAGTGAATTGAATTTGAATTTCTAGATAGTATCTCCCTTATTAAATACTTTGCAAGGATTTGTGTTTGTTCCTGTGTGGAACTAAAACATTTTTTGGCACTCTTAAATTTTTACAGGATTAAACGTGGTTGTTTTTTTTCTGTTCAGGTCTATCTTGAAGTCCTCAAAATAAGGTTTGCAGGTGCTGCTGAAGCTGTCCTCGGCCATTTACTGGATAAAGCAGCTGCCTGGACCTGTCTGTGTGCTCTGGCCGAATTTGTTTGTTTTCAGTTCCCAAACCAATTATCTGTTGGAGGAAATGGCGTGTCTCGCTCTCAGATATTTATAGGTAAGGTCAAACCCCAGTGGAAGGTCTGTGGCAGTGTTTAGTAGGTGTGGATGCCTTGTGGAGCTCACTGGGATGTGCTGCGTGGTCCCTGCAGCCCCACAGAGTGAGGTGTCCTCGATGGGCTGCTTTGCTCATGGAGAGGGATGAGCTGTGGCTTTTCCTGGCTTGCCTGGATGGGGTAAGGTTTGGTATCCTCACCGTGGCTCTCAGCTGGGTTTAGCTGCCTCCTCTGCTGCTTTTCCCATAGATTCTCTGCATCCAGTGCTTCTTCCCTTTTGCAGCAGCAGAGTTGAGCTTCAGCTTTCCTATTGAGGCTTTCTCAGGTGCTTGTGAATACTTAAATTCTCAGTCTCCCATCAGCACTTTCTTTTTCTTTTTTCTTTGTCCCCTCCAAGCTTGCTGAACCACACAAGCTCTCATCTCATACCTGGTTATTTGCTGCTTACCTGGATTTTGCACGAGCCATTCAATGTGCTTCTCACAGGTCTGTTTGGAAAGGACTAATTCAATTTGCTTGTGATACTGGCTTTATTTCAAATCCACCTGTTGGACCTGTCCTGGAATCTGGGGTGTGTTTGCTCCTCCCGTGCAGCTGATGATTGGACAGCTGCCCATGGTTCCCTGGTCGGTCAGTCTGTGGGTAGCCCTGCTCAGAGGTTTCTGTTGTGGTCACACTGAGGGTCAGGAGCTGTGAATTGACTGCTCTCACTGCTGTGCTTGTGGAGCCTCAACAGCAAAAGCAGAGTGATTTAGTGTGTGGTGAGGAGAAAACCCGAAGGAAGAGAGAAATGAACACAACCCCCACGTTTGTAAGAGCTGAGGTGGTTTAAATGTTATTAATACCTCCCTGGGAGCTAGGTCTGTCCATCTGTCCTCAGCTGGGGCTGGGCTGAGAAGGGGCTGGATGGACGAAGAAGAGCAGCACAGATGATGCTCCTGGTGGGTAGAGTTCCTCTGGGAAAACCTGCCTAGCCTCGGGGCACCAGTCTGATAGACCCAGCTATCTCCAGCCTCTGGCTACTGGGTTATTTGTGCTGGAATGGCCTCATTTGGTGTCTGTGGCTGCCCTGGGCTCTGCCCCTGCAGCCTTGGTCCCCTCTGACCTGTGCTTTGCTGCTCAGACTGAAATGCCTCAGGGAGGTGCCTGCTGATGTGCATCGGAGCAGGACTGCGGGGTGGGGACAGCTGGAGCGAGGGGTGATGGAGGGGAGCAGGACTGGGATTGGGGACAGCTGGAAGGAGGGGTGATGGAGGGANACTGTGGGATTGGGGACAGCTGGAAGGAAGGGTGATGGAAGGGAGCAGGACTGTGGGATTGGGGACAGCTGGAAGGAAGGGTGATGGAAGGGAGCAGGACTGTGGGATTGGGGACAGCTGGAGTGAGGGGTGATGGAGGGAAGCAGGACTGGAATTGGGGACAGCTGGAAGGAGAGGTGATGGAGGGGAGCAGGACTGGGACTGGGGACACCTAGAAGGAAGGGCGATGGAGGGGAGCAGGACTGCGGGGTGGGGACAGCTGGAAGGAGGGATGATGGAGGGGTGCAGGACTGTGGGATTGGGTCACCTGGAGCGAGGGGTGATGGAGGGGAGCAGCCCAGGGAAGGATGTGAGTCCCAGTACTCAAACTGCTCCTGAGTTGTCTGACAAATGGTATCAAACACGTGGAAGGTCTTTGCTCGCTAAGGTTTTATTCTGCTTGTAGGAGAGGGTTGATGTGAGAGTAGTCGTGAACGAGTTGCTCAGAGGAACTTCTGCTTAATCAAGAGGGTTTTGCTGGGATGTTTGGAGTGGGGGAAGGGGGGGAATCACCCAGCCTGGTAAGAACAATTAGAGCAATTACAGCAATTAAAGCACAGTTAACTGAGCTGCCTTTTGAGGTGGTAGATGTTGCCTGTTGTGTTTTCCACCAGGCTGAGCTCATGTGTGTGATGACACCTGATCTCTCCTGCCTTCCTCATCATTTCAGGTTCCCCCCACACTCTGAGTGGACACTGCCATGGGCCCTCCCCAGCTCAGGATGCTGGTATAGCAGCGGGGGGCTGCCCTCCAGAGGACCTGTGGTGGGACATCCCTTCCCACTGGGACATCCTCCTGCTCCCCTCTCTCGGCAGAAGCCATGGATGCCCACGTGGACCTCCTGACCGAGCTGCAGCTGCTGGACAAGGTGCCCACGCTGGAGAGGCTGCGGGCGGCCCAGAAACGGAGGGCTCAGCAGCTGAAGAAATGGGCTCAGTATGAGAAGGAGATGCAGCACAAGAAGAGGAAGCACGAGAAGAAGAGAAATGCTGTGAACAGAAAGAAAGTGTCTTTTGAAGCCAGCGTTGCTCTGCTGGAGGCTTCTCTGAGGAACGACGTGGAGGAAGGTATGGAACTTGTGCCTGGTGGGTTTTGTCTGGCTGCCTGTGAGCTCCGTGTGGTGTGAAGTCCTCTGTGGTGTGCAGAGGTATCTGTGCTGTCATCCACGGGCTGCCCTTGGTGTGGTGTTGGGCTTTAGAGCGTTTGCCACCTCTGATACAGCCCTGAGGTCCCCAAAGCCCCGTGTGACACCAGCCTTACCTTGGTTGCCATCAGGAGTGGGTGCATGAGTGCCAGGATAGGGCAGGAGTTGTGACTGAGGTTTGGGTGAAGGGAGGCAGTTTTCGTCTCTTTCCTTCTCACACTTCCTACTTGCAGGAGGTGTGAAACACTTCCTTGCCTTCTGGGTGTGCCTCTCAGTGGTTTTATAGAAGTCTGTCGCAGGGATTTACATGTCAGTGTAAATCTCTTCAGCTTCCCTGCTTGAGGGCATGGATTCAGAGCTACGTGGATGTATGAATTTTTTCCCAAAATACTGGGAAGCGTGGCTTTGCTTAGTGCTTCCTGAATAACAGAACTGCAAATCGTTCAGAAATTGGTTTAATTTCACCATTTCAAAGTGGATGAAAGTGCTTTGCTTCTGCTGCAAAATCTGAGGGGAGGAGGAAAAAATATGTCTAAAAGTCAATAACCATTAGCCTCAGCACAGCACGGGGGAAAACCTGTGAGCTCTGGGGAGCCGGAGAGTGCTTTTCTGCAGAGGAGTAAAAATATCTCTTGCAGGAGAGCTGTCTTTGGGGCTGGTGCTCTGCAAGGTAGCAAAATTGGTGTGATCTTCCTGATCCCTTGGCGTGGCAGAGGAGGATGCTTAGGGAACCTGGCCAGCTGAGCATCTCTGCTAGAGAATGTTGCTCTAGTTTCCAGCACCCCCTGCAAGAGGCAGTATCCCTGCCTGGTATGTGGATGGAAGGCAAGGACCTTGTCTCGTGAAGAATCTCCCCAAAGTCATGTCCCTGTTTCTGAGCAGGCCTTTGGTGCATCTTTACTTGTCCTCATGTGTGTTTTGCTCCTGTTTGGAAGCAGAGCACGGGCAGTGGTGACACTGCCTGGGCACTGTCACTGCATTTGCCAAGCCCTGCTGTGGCTCTGGTTCTGTGTGCATCTGTGACCCCCCTGGGACAGCAGACCTGTGATAATGCCCTGGAACTGCAGGCTTTTTATTTATTCCTTCCTTGCTTTAGAGGTTTTTGTGGCTCTTTCCAGCTCTTTGCTCCAGTGATCCCGTGTTTCTCGCTCTGAGCTCTTGTGGTCTTCTAGGAGGGCTCCAAGGGTGAAGCCAGCTGTGAAGTTGTCAGTGCTGGCATTGCCTCAGAGGACACGTTTGTGGCTTGCATCACCTCTGCCAGTGCTGGCAGGCATTGGCAGGTTGTGGTTTGGGTTTCATACCTGTCTGTTCAGCTGCCAGTGACAGGTCACGGTGTTGGGGCAGACGATGAGAGTTTCATCATCTTCCTCTGTGTGCGGCGCTGGTACCTCTGCTCAGCACTGTGCTGGGGGGTGTGATGGGTCTGCAAGAGGCCCAACCTCATGGCTTTGCTTTTATCTCTTTCTGGGTTTGGGATCTGGGCCGTTGGGAAGGGGGAAAGCTCCTTCACATTCTGTCCTTCACAGATGCTTTCTCATTCTGTGAGGGATGCAGGAGTGGTGGAGGTGTTTGTGATCAGGGCCTGGGGAAGGATGGCTCTGGTCCCGGATGGCAGAGGGCAGGCAGGGCTGCTGTGGGCTCAGGCAGTAGCAGCAGTGTTCTGGTGGCACTGTGGACAGTGGTCTTGCAACACATGTGGACGTGGATACTTCCCTGCTGAAGCTGCAGAGCTGAGCTTGGAGCTCCCAGCTTCGCTCTTTTCCTCCTGTGAGGAAAAACCCATCGCTGCAGGTCTCTTCTGGCACAATAATCCTGTTGACCTTTTTCCATGGGCAAGCTCACATGGTGGGCTTGAACCAGCAGTTGCTCTTTCCAATGTGATGCTGGTGATAAAACCCAAATGTTATAAAGCCACTTCCCTGCTGACAGAAAATCAACCTCCCCACCCTCTGGAGAGGACAAGGGACAGCATTCCCAGGGCACAGGTGCTTCCCAAGTAGCTGGATTTTTCAGATGCCTCAAGTTTTTACAGTGAATTTGTTTAGTGCTCAATTAATTTAAGTCCTAAAAATAGTGTGTGGGAAGGTTCTGTGCCTGCTCTGCCCCCTCTGTGGTGTGGGACCAATATAAAGGGAGGAGGGGACAGAGTCAAACCCAGGTGCCAAACTGGCAAAATTCCTTATCAAGGAAGTGAGGGAACTCGTAGGCTTTCAGAGGTCCCAGGTGATTATTTTGATACATGAATCATCTTTTGTTTCCATGTGGGATGTGGAGGGGGAGGTGAAATATAAATGATGAAGAAGTTGATAAGTCAGTGTGAGGAAGGTTGGAGCCGGGGGCGCAGCTGGCACGTGTCACCTCCGAGCTGCCTCTGGGCGGCTGTGCCATTTCCATTCCTTGTGACTTTGCTGTTTATTTTTATCATTCTCACCCCTGAAGTGGCGGAGGGGATGGTGGTAGGTGCTGTGCAGTGAAATCAGGGAGGAGAAAGTGGAGTTGGGTACTGAGTTGGCTCTTTGTCCAGGTGAGGTCTGAGGCTGTGGTGTGTGTGACCATCTCCTGAGGTGGTAGTCGAGCCCTGTAGGATGGAGCTGGTGGCTGCAGAACCCAGCCCTGCACTTCAGGGGTCCTGAGGTCCTGGACATGCTGCTTTCACTGTCCTTTGCCTGCCTCTTGCGAAGGTGTAATTGAGAGAGCTACTGTGTGCCAGGTGATAAGTGAAAGGTAAGAGGAAACGGCCTCAAGTTGCCCCCCAGGGTAGATTTAGATTGGGTACTAGGAAAAAATTCTTCACCAAAAGGGTTGTCCAGCCCTGGCACAGCCTGCCCAGGGCAGTGGTTGAGTAACCATCCCTGGAGGGGTTTAGAAGATGCATAGATGTGGCACTTGGGGACATGGGTTAGTGAGGACTTGGCAGTGCTGGGAGAATGGTTGGACTCGGTGATCGTGGAGGGCTTTTCCAACTCAAATGGTTCTGTGGTTCCGTGGTCTCTGTGTGGTGGCCGAGCAGGACTGAAGGCAGGGGCTCCTGGGGACCTTCAGCGATGGCTCCTGTCTGCTTGTGCCTCGCATCTCCTGCAACAGATCTGTCAAAACACCCCGAGTTTCACAAACAAGCTGCTATTGAAAGCTCCTTTGGATCTCTGCTGACAGAACCGGGGTAGGGAGCACACTGCACACCCGCTGGCGGCCGATGTGAGTGGACAGTCACACTGGGGACAGCGAGGTGATGGACAGTGAGCCCAGACCGAGGGCAGCAGTGCCCCTGGGCTGCAGGGTACTGTCTGGACCTTCAGCTTGGCAAGCTGAGATAGCTACAGACAGCTCATGGGTGAGCTCTCAGGTGGGAAACCAGAGCACTCCCAGCTGCCAGACTGCACCTGGTCCACCTCCATGGGAATGCTCTCTCCTGGTCCCCTCTCCTCCATGGCAATGCTCTCTCCTGGTCCCCTCTCCTCCATGGGAATGCTCTCTCCTGGTCCCCTCTCCTCCATGGGAATGCTCTCTCTTGGTCCCCTCTCCTCCATGGCAATGCTCTCTCCTGGTGCCCTCTCCTCCATGGGAATGCTCTCTCCTGGTGCCCTCTCCTCCATGGGAATGCTCTCTCCTGGTCCCATCTCCTCCATGGGAGTGCTCTCTCCTGGTCCCCTCTCCTCCATGCACCATCACCATTTTCAGTGGAAGTATACTCAAGTCCTCACCCAGCTCTGGGCTCAATCTGAGCTGGTTCCAAGGGGATGGTGCAGAAGGGAGGACCCTCAGCCCACACAGAGCTCACAGGGAGTCTGGTGCTGGATGCAGCCTCTGGGCTGCTCTGATGGCTGCGAAGGAGCTGCTTTATAATGCAATAAAGGAATGCTTTATGAGCTGCTGTACTGATTGCAAAGGATTTGTGAGAAGATAAGAAACTGCCGAGGGCTGTGGCTCTTTGAGGCTGTTCTGCGAGGTGATGGACTGAAACCATGGAGAGGAGGCTGGTCCTGCCATTCCCAGGGCAGCACCTCGTCCCCAAAAGCAGCCAGGGCTGTCGTGTCCAGGTCTTTCTACATCGCTGAGCTCCTCTAAAAGCAGCTTGAGAGCATGGGGAGATGAGCTGGTGTTCTGTAAACTGAAGAGACAGATCCCAGAGGTGGGTAAAGTGGCTGCTTGTACAGACGTGTGGCATTTGCTGTCTGGGGGTCCATTTGCACGCCCGGGCTGTTTGCAGGGGGAGCTCCTGCTTTGAATGGCACCAACCCGAGGTCTTGGCACTGGCTGCAGGGTGAGCTGGGCTCCCTGCAAGGAGCCAGCAGAGAAGCAGGGGCTCCAAGGATTGATTCACCTTCCAGCAGTGCCGGAGGTGCCCTGGTTTCTCCTGCTCTCGGGTGGGAGCTACCTCCCACGGGCACCCGCGGCCCCCCCGGCGATGGCTGCGGGAAGCATCGCTGCAGAGTCCTTCAGCTCCCACCTCCTGGCACTTCATCCTGCTAAAACTTTATCAGAGCCAGCGTGTGTTGCATAAAGCAGCGCTTCTGCAGGAGTTTAACCGTGCAGATCCTCGCGGCTGGTGAGCCTGAAAGTGAAGGAAAACTCTGCTTTGGTGACCTTGGACTTGGCATTCTGCAAAACAGTTCCCAGTGAGGGAGCAGAGGGCATAAGTATGGGGCTCAGTGGGTCCTGTGTGGGGCAGATTTCCCTGGGGACGAAGCAACTTTTTCATATAAATGCATTTTCCGTGCTTCTCTTTGTGCCATCTCTCAACTCTCCCATTCCCTTTGTGCCATCCCTCAACTCTGTCAAGCAAGGCTCATCCTCCCTTCCGGGAGCATCCCCAGGCAGCTCCGACCATGCTCCCTTTGCACCTCTCTGGAATAAACCCAACCTTGTCATTCGCAAAGGCACTTTTAAAAGAGGCCCTAATTAGTGTCTATAAATTGCTTTCTTTAACCTTTCCAAGCTGATGTGATCTGTTCCCTTGTTACTTCAAACCTTTTATGAGGTGCCTTAATTTTCCACCCACATTATTAATCTCCTGAAGCTTTTTTTTTTTCATGGGGTTCCTGTGTCCAGGTCTGTGAGTAAGTGCATTTATCTGTCTGAGAAGGTTTTTCTTCTGGGTTTTGTGCCCTTTGAAGGGCTCTGAAAAGAAAAGATCTCTTATCACCAGCAGTCTGAATGTATATCTGGGTATTTGGAAATGGCTTGAGACAGAAATTAAAAGTTTCTTTTCAATAACAAAGGCATTTCTTGAGTTTTAAACTCACTGGGTGTGGAAATGAGAGCTGTCCTCTTTAGGAAGCTGTGTGTGGGAGCCCTTGGCAATGATGAATTTTGTTAATTTTGTTAATGGAGGTTGGTGTGTCTTCCAAAGGCGGATTCACGTATTTGGCCACATTTTAACTTGGCTTTTTCATGCAATTTGGATGTGATGCCAATGCGGGGTGATTTGCATATGGCAGCTAACTAGAGGCATCTGGGAGCATGAGCAATATTGAATCAGCAACTTTCTCTGTTGTCATAACAAGTAAATATTTTTCAATTTTTTCCCTACTCTCTGAAATTCAGTCAAGTGAGGAAATTATATCCATAAGAGCTTCAAATACTGACTTTTCTGTCTCGAAATTAATGCTGAAAGTCCACCTCAGGTTTTCTTGGTATGAGGCCCTCTCCCTCCTCAAATCTGGAAGCAACTTCAACAACTCATTTGAAAATTTTTCCTTAAACAAAAAAGTTTGGCCAGAAACACTTTTTTTTTTTTTTTTTTTCCTTTAAAGGTTGGTCATTTCCACATAATTTCGTTTTCTGGCTCTTACATATGTGCTGCCTCTCACCATTTCTGATAACACCGAAAATATTTCTGGTGTATTTTGTGATAGGATTACAGGGTAATGAACAAACACTGGATTCAAACTGCTTGTCCTGCCAGTAAGAATGGACTGTTTGGGTTTAAGGTGTTTTTAATCAAACAGGGATTGACCAGTGACTTTTGTCAAGATTTTGTTTCTCACTAGAGGTAGCTTAAATCACTTAATCGTCTTCCAGCATTTGGCTGCAGTGTGTTTTGGAGGAGAAACTTGGTGTTTCCTTGGTCACATGTGCACCTAGACACAAACTGGATGTTTCTTTGGTTTATTGGTGTTGTCAATGGCATTATTGTGGCTGTGTGTGAGGAGTATTCCTGCCTCCAAAGGAGAGCTGAGCAACAAGGAGGAGAGGCTGGAACTCCTCAGGCTGTGCCTGCGAGGTGCAGTAGGTAGGATACCTAAGGTCACCATCTGCTCTCAAACCCTGCCTGGCCAAATCACAGCAGGGAGGGCTCAGGATGCAGCAGCCACCTTCGCTGGGAACGTCACACTTCTGCGAGCCCAAGGCAGATTATCAATGGGACCTTAATTCAGCCAGGTGCCTGGAGATGTCCCTATGCCTACAGGTGCTAAATCAGTGGCATTTAACCTTTCCCTTCCCTGTGCTGGCTGCTCTGCTTCCTGTGACGTGCAGGCAGCCTTGCACGCCCGCTTGTTTCCTGGTGTCTCCTCCAAATGTCGACGCCAGCGCTTCCCAGTCCGAGCCTGGAACTACTTGCTGGTATGTCAGTGGCCCTTTCTAGCCTGTAACTTCCCATCTGGGTTGTCCTTGTGGTTTCTCTCGAGGGGAGCACTGCCTGCCACGTGCACGAGGGTGGGATGGGGCACTGAGAGCAGCGCTCTGGGCTGCCTGCTCGGTGGGATAACGCCTGGAAGATCCTTGCTCCAGGGGCTGGCACATGGGGGTTTTCTCTTGCAGGCAGAGTGTTTCTTGCCTGCATGGCTGCCTTCCAGGTGTGTGCTGTTTCCCGTGCTCCATTCACCGTGTGTTTTGTCCCCCACTCCAGCAGGGAGGAATTGGAGAGCGTAAACAGCAGCTCCGTCGGGGACCTCCGGTGTCTTCTGCGTCATAAGCAGCACAACCCAGAGTGAAATTTCGTCTGCTTTCTCTCCTTGGCTGTGAGCTCTGAGAGCCAAGGCTCTGTCCTGCTGTGGAGCTGTGTTCTGGGGTCCGATCCAGGGATGTAGGACGTGAGCCTGACCGCTCTCCTGAGCTCGCTGGCTTTTTGCAGCATCGTTCTGTTTTCAAGTGTGTTTTGTAAAACAGCTCCCTGCAAAACACCCTACAACCAAAACCACAGGTTTGCAGCCGCATATCTGATTGTTCTTTGCAAATTTATGTTGGTGGGGAAACAAATGCTTTTGGGGGTGAGTCCTTCTTGCAGAGTGAAACCTGATGTTGCTGCTTTAGCCCTGGTACAGTTGAAAATGCATTTCTGGCCAGGAAGAACTTGCCTGTGAGCTGTGGTTGCAGGCTCTGCTTTCTGCCCCTTTCTTCTGGTCAAGGAGAACTTGAAAAGTGGATTAAATCTATTTTTTTTTTCCAGATTTAAATTCCTGCCTTTCTGGAGTGAGGCCAGCTCAGCTCAGCTGGTGTAGATTTCTTCCTCCTAGAATCATGGAAAATAGAGGTTGAGAGGGCCTCAGGAGGTCATGTAATCCACCTCCTGCCCCAAGGCAGGATCAACTGTATCTAAAATGCTTGCTAATGAGGGTGGAGTTAGGTATCTTAGTGTATTTATAGGCATCTCCACAACACCGGAGCACATCCACCTGTGCAAGTGGCCCTGCTTCTCATTCAGTTGCATGTATTTTTCCTACTTGCTTGTATTTATCATCCTTTTTTTTTCGCTTTGCATCTCATCCTTACGCTTATTGACTGGGAGTTTTCCTACTTCCGTGAAGAATGCTCTAATTCTTTCTTTAATAGCAGTTGCTATGGCAGCTGGTTCAGGCAGTGCCTTATAGCCTACTGCAGAGCTGCTTCTACAGACACTTCCACTGCTTGTTTTTTCCTCTGGAGCCTGGCCAGATCTTTGGGAAATGTTATCACTCACTGCAAATGTCTTGAGAAAAAGTAAAATTAAAAAAAAAAAAAATAGAATCAGATGCTGATATATAAAAACATCCCCTAAGCCTTGCCCACCCTCTAACCCAGCACTAAAGGATGCTAAATAGGCCAGGAAGCAAACTGTTTAATTCTGGCTGCTGGTGCATTTGTAATCAAGAGCCAAGATGCAATCAAGCACCTTGCACTCCCTTTTAATTCGGGGAACAAGAGCCCATGTGCAGCTCCTAGCAAGTGGATGCAGTTTCCACTGAGATCCCTGCAATTTGCAGCTTTTTGTTGCTGGATGTGGCTTCTGGATTCCCTGGATAATGTGAGGTAGGCTGGCTGCAAATGCCACTCATGTAGGAAACAGGCTTTAGTTACTCTGAGGTCTTTCTCCTGTTCTGAGTATTTTTTCGTAACAGTTTGCAGCATTTCTCAGTTTGCCCGAGGTTTTCAAGCCAGGCCTTAATTCACATTTCCCTGGTGGTCTTATCTGCTGTGCTGGGCTGCACCAGCCCTCTTGTAGCCTGGTTGGCAGCTGATGGTTTCCATGGCAGAGTTACCTGCACACAGCTTCTATTTTGTCCTGTGTTACACCTGCACCTATCTGGACACTTCCACATTTTGAGTGGGTGGCACCTTCAAAGAATTTCCATTTGGAGCAGCAAGGGTTAGAGGTGAGGTGCTGATACTTCCATGGTTCTGGCTGCAGTGATAAGAACTGAGACAGGAGGGCTTGGTGTGTTCATGGTCTTTTGAATTACCTCATCTAAAGGGTTCTCTATGTCAAACCCATCCTTTCCAATAACAGCAGGTTTTTTTACCCTAATCAGTAATGTGGAATGGGAAGAATGAGGTCCTTGCACAGGAACAGCTCTGCTGCCCCAAGGTTTCATTGCTGCAGGGTGTTTGTGGTTTGCCCAATGACTTGGGACAGGGAATTCACCTGGAAATCTATCCCAGCTCTCAGCCTCCTGGGGCTGGAAAGGAGCAGTGTCCCTGTGGTAAAGGACAACCATTTCACTCGTGTTAAGGACATGGAGAGAGCTTCCTATATCTGTCTGCCAACACTGGGTTCAGATCCTGTGTGCTGCCAGAGCAGACGTGTGAGATCTGGTCTGGGGTGCTGTGATGAACCCTCTGGAGAGCCTGTCAGCTCCACAGAGACCAGGACCTTGCTTAGAAACCTGGGGCTGGACAGCACACCGTGCTCCCACGGAGAGCAAGTTTCAACCTACTTAGAGCTCAGACTCGTCCTGTGCCTCTCAAACTTTTCAGACCTGGTTTATTTTATCATTTCAGATCCTGTCAGTTTGTCTTTAATTAGCAAGGCTGGAGCAGGGCTCCACAGGAGCTTAAATGGGCCTCTTCTTTTAATTAAAATTTTGGTGTAACAGCCTGAAATAGCAGGCGTTAGAAAGAGCCAGAGCTCCAGCGAAGGAGGACAGTCCCCGTGGATCTGCAGTGACATCCTCCTGCCTATCAGGCACTTATCACAGGGGTTTATTTCCCCCTAAAGCTGATGCTGTCACAACAGTGATGCATGTCCTGAATGTGATATGAAGTTCCAGTCTAAGCTGTAACCAGCCAGCTTCCAACCTGCTGCTGGATGCTGTGCCAAAACCACAGCATGTCTGGTTTGGAAGGCGGCAGTGGGTCACGGAGAGGTGCTAGAAGCCCATTTTGCTTTTATTAGAAGGGCAAATGAGTTCAAAATTTCATCTGAAAGGGCATCTAAGCAGGATTCCTTGTGCTTTCACAGGAAATTTATTTCTTATAGCTTCGATCATGCAGTTGTGAAATAGCTGTGAAAAAGCTGCTGCTCTGTCCCCTGGCCCAAATTACTCTAATTTGTGGCAATTTTCTAGCACTCTTTAGAGCCAGGAAAGCTGTCATCTGAGTACAGGTCAGCACTGGATCTGTGCCATGAATTCAAGACTTGGGTCATCATTGCATTGTGTCAATCAGTGCTCCAGGATTTGCCACATGTTCAGGAATGGGAATGTTTGCAGCACGGATCTGTCAATTACCCGGCAAGGAACGAGTGAACAGGAAATACTTCTTGCTTTGCTTACACCCAGAGACTTGTCTTGTAGCTCAAGGGCAATATTTGTTGACTGATTTTTCTCCTGTGAGGTGGGATTGACAGCTTGGATTGCAGGTAGAGGTGGAAGGAGCTGTGCCCAGAGCAGGGCAAGGGTGATGAGCCAGAGGTGTGGCCATCTGGCTTTGCTTGATCCTTGTGTGTTCTCGTGGGGTTCAAAGCTTCACAAACAGGTTGCTCACTCAGCCATCCTGGACCAAGCTCTGATAGAAGCACCTTCAGTTACCACTGACTAGGGGCATCCTGTGGATCCCTGAGTGTTTTGGCACAGATCTCTAAAGATAAATGTGGGTATTTTGACTTTATTGCAGTCAGTTTGGTTTGGTCACCTAATGCACTGTGCTCCATAGGACACAGAGTCCACGTGGAGAACACCCAGCTCCTTCCTGCTGGATGCTGCTGCACAGACCACCCCATTAATCACTGCCCCGTGGTATTTAAATATACTGACGTGGCATTTTGACTCCCTCGGGGATCACCCTGATCAGAACCAGGAGTTGCCAGCAGCAGTGGAAACATCTTGCGTGTGCCATGGGGAGGAGTGGTTCCCTGGGACAGCCAGTTCCCAGTTTTGGAAGCTGGCCCCAGTGCTGTGGGCTCCCCACCCTCCTCCTTCCCTTCCTGCAGGAAGGGCCTGTGGGTTTTCCAGCCACGGAACAGGAAAGAAGTGGGGATCCTGTTTACCTACCCACTGAGCTGCTCGCATCTGTTCAGAGCTCCTCCTCGTCCCCTGCTGCTCACGGCTGTGGCACCTCGTTTGCCAGCTGTGCTGTGTCTGCTCTGCAGAGAGCTCCTCGTGGAGCATCCTGCGTGGAGGTCCTGAGGTGCCACAGCTGGAGAGGCCTTCAAAACCCAGTGGGCTGAGTCGTGGGGTTAAGAGCCTAGCGCTGGTTCCTGTGTGACTGGGACATGAAAGTAACAGCTTGGTCACCCAGAGGCCACGGGCTCTTGGGACAGGAGGGCACGAGAAGGGTGTTCACTGGCACTGCAGTCGGCAAAGTTGGTTTTGCCCTGTCCCAAAACAGCTTCTGTGTTAGATCCTGATGACATCCAGTGCAAAATCAGCTCCTTGGGAGGTGGCAGGGGGTGTCTGACTCGTGCAGGAATGTGGAGGTTTGGTGGGACTTGTGCAAAGCCTTGGCCATGTTTATTATCTCTCACTACAATGTGAGAGGACATTGGGCTGCTTCATTAGGGGCATCCCTTTGCTCCTGTTGGGATGTCTGAATTCTCCACAGCTGGGGTGGAAGCCAGGAGGATGAGACACAGGGCTGTGAGTGGAGAGGGTTTGCTGGTGCAAATGCTTGTGGGGCAGGTGAAGAGGAGGTTCAACCTGCTGCTGGATGCGCAGGATGCACACGCTGCAGGAGCAGGGTGAGCGGTGCAGGGTGAGCCTCCTCAGCAACAAAAACCTCTCTAGATTTGGCCCAATTTGTGGTGTAGAGAGTGATGGTGTAAAGTTCTGCCTTGAGGGTGTAGGTGTTTAACCTGAACAAAAGTGTCAGCCCGGGAGTGTTATTTGCTTTGGAAAAAAGCTGTGTACTTGTGCTCACGCATCCCCTGGGACACGCACGGCTCTGGAGAGCAGCAGGGCTGCCAGGAGCACGCGGGGACACGGCCAGGGTGGCCTTCTCTGAGGCATCACTGGTGGCAGGGAGCTTTTGTGCTGTCATTATCTCTGGGCAGCCAGTCGTTCCCGTGGGGTTTGGGGACAGCAGCAGTGGCTTTATAGAGCTCTCTATCCTGGCAGCCCGGGTGGGTGTTGCTGCAAAGGGGCCCTGGGGCTGAGGAGGAGGCTGGTGG
>VZRF01015553.1:124118-139119 GCA_013396875.1 Vireo altiloquus | reverse complement strand
TGGATGGATGGATGGAAGGATGAGGAACTGGCTGGATGGCCACATCCTAAGGGTGGCAGTTCATGTCTCAAGGTCCAGGTGGAGGCCAGCACGAGTGGTGCTCCTAAAGAACCTGTGCTGGCAGCAACACTGTTTAATGTCTTCACTAATGGTGTAGATGGTGGGATCAAGGGCACCCTCAGTAAGTCCTCACAGGAAATTCCAGCACAGGAAATTCCAGCACAGGAAAGCATGGATCTATTACAGCAGGACCCTAGAAGGGCCACCAAAATGATCAGAGGGCTGCAACCCTTCTCCTGTGACGGCAGGCTGAGATAATTGATAATGTTCATCCGAGTTTGGGAAGAACATGATCCAGCCTTTCAACATGTGACAGGAGCTTATAAGAAAGATGGAGAAAGACTTTTTACAGGGCCAAGTGCAGTGATTTTAAAATAAAAGAGGGTAGATTTAGGCTGGATATAAGGAAGAATTTTTTTTTTTAATTAGAGTGGTGAGGGCACTGGAATCTGGAATTGGAATTAGAGTGGAACTGGAACTGGAACTGGAACTGGAATTCAAGTGGTTGTGTAGAGAAGTTGTGGGTTCATCATTTTTGGAACTATTCAAGGCCAGTTTGGATGGGCCTTGAGCAACATAATCAAGTGAAAGACATCCCTGCCCACGGCAGAGTGTTTGGATTAGATCTTTAAAGGTCTCTTCTAACCCAAAGCATGCTATGGTTCCATGATTCTGTGTGGTTTCTTAAGACAGCATTTGTCTTTAATAGTGTTCAAGCATTGTCTTAATGTTTATTAAAAAATTGTGGTAGTGCCCTGTGGTCAGCCAGTCAACTACATTAGCAGTATTTTCTGTCTACTTCCTAAGTTTAATGTTTAATAGATATCACATCGAGCAGATGCATTAATGCAAATAATGAAGTAAAATTTGTAAATTACACTGGGTTTTTTCAGTCTTTCTGAATCTCCTAGAGTGCTAAAGAAACGGATTTTCAAAGCTTCATTATATTATTTTCTGTGTAATTTAATGGTGCTTCAAGATATGGTCAAGATAGAAAGCACAAACATGTGAAGGGTGGTAATTAAAACCTATTTATGTATTGCATGTATACATACACACACGTGTACCTGTGTGAGGTGTGTTATACGGATATTTATATATACTCATGCATATACTTTAATGGTAACATTTTCTAAGGAAAATAGATCATTATGTGCCTCAATTTTCAGGAGAAGCTGATGCTTTCTGCCTTTGAAAATTACGGTTGTGTGTCTGCCACTAAGATACTTGCTTTTTCTGGAACATTTCTCAGGAGATATACAGCAGACCTGAGACCTTCCCACAGCACACCTCTTCATTGGAATTGAATATTTCTGCTGGAACTGAAGATGAGGAGAAAAAATGCATTAAGCTGAACAGTTGTCACTGCTTTTTGCTGCCTCCACAAAATTCTGCATTTTCTTTCGCGCTGGCGTTTTTCAAGGGAGGCCCCACATGCCACTCTTCGTTTACTTACAGTGGAATTATGGTTTACTTGCAGGTTTATGTAAGAAGGAGTGAAACATTAGACTAATTACGTTAGTCATATATTGAAATAATGTTGGAGCACATTGCTCAGTGATGCTGGAGAGAGGAGGAAGAAGGGAGGAGGAATTTAGTAGAGCCAAGTAAGCCAGGAACCTTCTTTCACTAAGAACTTCTTAGCAGCTCCATTCCTCTACCTTCTCCTTAATCACACCAGGAACCTGCTTCCAAAACTTGAGTTTTTATTTGGACACTTGGGTTTTAGAAAACTCCAGCTCAACGTGTATTCGAAATTATTTTTTATCTGCTACAAGACTCCAGAGTAGAGGACACTTATCCTTTCATACAGGAAAGTGTTGACATAGTATCAGGAATGTTTGGGAAGCTCTGACTCACTGTGCAGAGGATAATGGGTGGGACTTGGGTTGAGACCAGGATCCTTTCACTGGAGAGGGTTTTCACTCAGTTCCCAGTGTGGGACAACATTGTGAAGAGCTGTCAATTATCTCACTGGCTTCCAAAAGCCAATTTGCCCCTGGATGAAAGGCATGCTATCATTCTAATGTCTTTTCTCCGTGTTCTCAGATGCAATCAAATCCATCTTGGTCAAAGGAGATATTTATTTCTAAGTAATTTTTTTATATTTTGGCTGTTTAGAGCATTGCTCTTCTTGAAAGTAGCGTGGTGCTTCTAAGCTGTCTTCAAGAGGATCTTCCATTCCCTGCATGCTGTTTCCCTCCTCTTTCCCCACAGAAATCACTTCCTTTTCTGAGTTCTCTTGCTGGTAGTGTCCCTTCTTCACTTGCATTGACCCAGGGCAACAGCACACAATTCCAGTGGCCTCACTCAGTGTGAGCAAATGTGCCTGGCAATTTGAATAATCTCCCTGCACAGCAAGCAGCCAGGGATACCTGGACTCTAGTTAACGTTTTGTTAATTAAAAAATTGGGCCTAAGCTGCTTCGAGCAGGATAATGGAGCAGATCCTATCTCCCTCTCTCTCTCTCTCTCTCTCTCTCTCTCTCTCTCTCTCTCTCTCTCTCTTTGGTCCATCACCAGTATCTGTGTTGCTGGAACCACTCAGAGTCTAGAAGTCTGACAGAAATGAGCTTCACCTGCTGTCAGGGTTGCAGCCAGTTGGCACAGCTTAATCAGCTGCTGTTGGGTGCAGAACAACCAGCTCCAACCTGTTCTGGAAGGTTGCTCCCTGGTTTTACTGCCATCAGGTTGTTCTCCTCTTTCCTCTCTCTCAAAAAAATGGTTGTCTTTTCCCCTTCAGTCACCTCCAGTGATTTCAGAAGACCTGGGAATTTTCACATTTTGCAGAGTGCATTTATTCTACAGAATAAGTAATCTGATGTCTCAGTTTAGATTTGTCTCCACGCTGCTGTTGCAAGTTGCAGGTAAATTCAGCACAGGGATGCTGACAAGAGTCAGCACTGATGTGTGCTTATAACAGGAGAAACAATAAATTCTGGGAGTTTCACACCTTGAGGAAATGTTTTTTAAAAGATGAGCAGCCCCACCTAACCAGACAAAGAGAAGAACAAAACTGTCAGGAAAATACTTTGCTAAACTCCATGAACAACACAACCTAGGCAGCAGAAACCTGGTTGAACAGTACATGAAGGAAGAAGGGAAATAAGCTGCAATTTTATTCCATTAACAAAATGAGGGAGAACGGGGGGATAGAAAATGCAAAAGGGTCATTTCAAGAGCAGCATCTGCAAGAGAACTTAGCAAGGAAGGCTGTGAAAAGGGAAATTTTAAACAGCAAATGAGATGTGATTCCAACCTCCAGAGCAAAAAAGGGAAAGAGGCTTTGGTTATAGTCTTTGGAAATCAGGACAGGATGGAAGAATCTTTCAGGTGAAACAATAAATTCTTGAGTGAATAAGGAGGACTGAAATTGGGAGGACTAAAAGTAGTGTGTGATAGGGAAGGGAAAATGTGTTTGGACAATGAAGAACAATCGAGAACAGATGGAAAGGACACATTACAAAACCATAATATTTATTTAATTAACACTCAATATTTATTCATTACTTTCTCACCTGACAAGTTGTAACAACTTTCCACTAACCGGAAAGCATGAACTTAAATAAAAATGTAAAACAGTCTACGCAGAACTGTTTCTTCACACATAGAAACTCCAAAAGCCTGTCATGGCATGGACCTCTGGATTTCTTTTCTCTCTTTGGCTCAAGTATCTCCTTGTAGCCATGAACTAGTGAAAGATATAAATAGTTTACTGGATAAAATTCAACAGGATCACTGCTGCAACTACTTTGGCTGGCAAACAGGATTATCATTCAAACAGAAAAACTATGATAGTTCCTTCTCTTTAAAAATTAATTAGAAGTGTGCTTGGACAATCACAGCCTCTTGAACTAGCATGTCTAAATAAATTATAATTCTTGATCTGTGTGCTACCACCTCTAAGAAGAAAGAGAGTAAATTGATTATTTATGTATTGTGGTGATGTTGTCATATGAAATAAATTTCTTCATACTGTGAAACCAGTAATGTTTCAAACATAAGCTTTTGTCGTTGTGTCTGGAAAAATAATTCTGGAGAACATTTCCCTAGAAAAACAGAGACAATTGGGAAGGAACAACAAACAAATCAAGGCTGACACGTTATGCAATGCAGGTTCCCTTGGGTGTCAATAAACATGGCAGAGCCAGGGAGAGTTTTACAGATCAGAAATCTAAAGAACAAAGCACAGCACTGCACCTCGACAAAAAGTGTCTCATAACGAAGAAACTAAATTAAATGTTTCCTCCAATGAGCCCCAGTAACCAAAGCAAACAAGGGAATAATAATGAGCCTTAGAAATATTACCCATGAAAGAGGATCATGTAGTTTCTTTGATGAAAAGTGAAAATCACCCCAAATCAAACAAGCCTCTGCACATCATCACGCTGAGTTCTCACATTTTTGGCTGCAGGCACATTTCATATGTAACCTGGTTTGACAAGTTGCACTGGAAGAATGCCAGGGCTAGAAAATCTACCTCTTTCAAACTACTCAACTGAAATATTAACTTTTTGCACTGATTTATTAATACTTTTTCCTTTGAAATACTGAATGTTGAGGTCTGTCCTTTCCTGGACCATGTCTGAACACTCTTCTCCAAAACTCTTTGTCCCAGAGGTGAACGGAGAATGACGAATGCAAAAACCTACACAAAAAATAAAAACCTGACCTAGGCATCAAACTCCAAAACTTACTTTGAAGACTATATTTTAGTTGAGGGCTGTCAGAACAAATTCTGCCTCTGCCATACTTTGTGCAGTCAGGTGAGTTCAGCAGAATTGCACAGGATGTATACAATACAGTTTGGTCCATTAGGTTCTACCATTATCTAACTGCCTTTAGTTTTGCGTGTAATCAGCTCAGAGAAGATTAAATCCTGCGCCAGCAGATCCACAGAGACACTGAATTCCTCAGGACAGCTTTTATATTCCGGGTTACAAGTATGCCCTGTGCAGTTGGGGATAAACATCTAATTTCCTAGCAGAGGTTTTCCAAGAAGTTCCATCTCAGGGAACATTTTGATCATTTGAATGATGATAATTATACAAAAAAAGTGAATCTGATGAGTGATGGACAAAGCAACACAGACTTTTAAAGTACACTTAGTTTACTTTAATTTCCACCTCTGTTTAAATGGGAGGGCCATTTTGCTACGGGTTGGCGTATAGCTAGTACTTTCCCCTTATTTCAAGATTTCACTCTCAAGATTTTAATACTGGGCTGCTTCTGGTTACCCTTGAAATTACTGGGGAGCATCCTGGCCAGGATGCTTGGAGCTGCATCAGGTCAGTGACTCCTCTTTAAGTCATGCAGGAAGCATGTGCAGCAAAGCTTATTGTCTGAACAAAGGCAGTGCACCAGGCTTGTGCAGTGTTTTGCTGGGCAAACATATAAACAGAGCATATCAGACCATGCATTCATGTTTACCAATCTATTTTCAGCGTATTCATGGGGTCTGGTGGAGTCCATTACCTCAGGACTAGCTCTGACAATTAATAGACAAGTGGCACTGCACTCTGAACCTGTAGAGGCAAGGAGCCTCAGATTCTGGCAGAGTCACTGGAAAAATGTCTGAGAAAGGCCCTGGGGGTGCTGGTGACAGCAGCTGGACACGAGCCCAGGGGTGCCCAGGTGGCCACTGGGCTGTCCCAGCCGTGGTGTGGCAGCAGGAGCAGGGCAGTGACCATCCCTGTGCTGGGCACTGCTGAGGCCACACCTCGAGTGCTGTGTCCAGTTCTGGGCCCCTCACGACAAGGAATTGAGGGGCTGGAGAGTGTCCAGGGCAGGGAATGGAGCTGGGGAAGGGTCTGGAGCTCCAGGAGCGGCTGAGGGAGCTGGGAAAGGAGCTCAGGCTGGAGAAAAGGAGGCTCAGGGGGGACCTTGTGGCTCTGCACAACTCCCTGACAGGAGGGGACAGCCGGGGGGGGTCAGGCTCTGCTCCCAGGGAACAGGGACAGGAGGAAAGGGAATTGCCTCAAGCTGTGCTAGAGTAGGTATAGATTAATAAAAATTTCTTCACTGAAAGGGTGGTCAAGCATTGAAAGAGGCTGCTCAGGCAAATGGATTTTTCACTATACTTGGAGGGATTTAAAAGATGTGGGTGTGGCACTTGGATTTAGTGTTGGGCTCTGCAGTGCTGGGTTAGTGGTTGGGACTCACTGATCTTAAGGGTCTTTCCCAACTTAATCAATGTTGTGATTCCATTATTTGGTAGCTACTACAGTTTGAAAGGAAGAAAGGAGAAATATGCTAGAAAAGAGACTGTACTGAGCTCGATTTTTTGGTATTGTGGGTAAGTTCTAGAGAGACAAGAAGTCATTAAAATGGAGTTTAAAAATCTGGGTAAAATGTTGATGACTGAGAATGGTCTCAGACAGACCCTTAGTTTCCATAGTTCATGTCACCTTGTTTCACTGTCCATGACTGTGTCTCCTTTAGTGTACTTTCATGTCTTGGACTCCCTAAGGAGCCACTATCTCTTCCCAAACCATTTATAGAAAGACTGGATACCTCACACAGCCCTCTGTATTCCCATCATGAAGGTGACACATTAGAGATCAGGTACTTCAGCACCTAAATTTTGTATCATAAAACCTTTCAGCAGGAAATTTTTTTTAACTTTGTTCTCCAGTGGTGGGACTGGGGAGCACATTTGTGTCTCAAGTCACTGTGTCTGCAACTAAAAATCACATAAAAAGTGCTGCTTTACAGCACACTGCACTTGAGGAAATGAGCAAGAAAATTGTATTTTACTTACATACGCAGAGGAAGCTCTTCAGAGGTCTATGACTCCAGTCAAATCATAGCTAATTTCACCAAAACATCTCGAGTTTCCTCAAGTCCAGCAGAATGTCTCCTCAATGAAAGTGAAATATTTGAGTGGATTCTGCTTCCTTGTTCTAAAACCAGAAATCTCGAAGAAAGGAAGTTTTACCTGCTGGAGCAGACTAAGAAAGCAAAACAGCCCAGAAGCACTTACAGTGCTTGGAAAAAATTATTTTGAAAAGGGAGCACAGAGAAAAGGAGACTAGAAATCATTCTCCAGTGTCAGCTCTAACACTTTTTTGTGCCGTCTGCTTAACCGTGTTCACTTTGTAAAGCAGCAGAGTGTAGGATGTGAAAAATGGGTTTCTTCGGGAGAAATAGACAAGGGTAACTGAATTGTTACCAAAAAATAAAAGGCAAAACAAGGAAGGAAGGAGAACGGATTATTTTTGGGGCCTGAGATTTGTGTAACATACATTTTTGCAAAATTGGCAAGACTTGTGGGTGCCTGACGATAATTGCAAGGGGCCCTACAGGCACAAGCTCAAGCCAGGGCTTACTCCTGTTAATCACAGAAGATGCAGGAGGCCAAACGTGGCACACAATTAAGGCAGGCTACTGCAGAGGAGGGAAGAGGAAGATGTTCCTTTCCCCTCCCTACCCCTTGCCAAGGCATGGCACCACAGCAGGGAACCAGTGAAAGGTGCTCTAGAAAGGTTGCACGAGGTAAGCAGGCACACAAATAGAGCTGGGCTAAGAGGAGATGGATGCAGGAATCAAAAAATCCCATGTCAGAATGAGTATTAATCACGAGAGTGATGGTATTTAATCAGTTTTGGGAGACTCAAACCAGAGATTCAGCTTGTAGAAACAGAACATACAGATTTGTCTGATGGTTGGAGTAGCCATAAACCCTAATAAATCATAGAGAAAAATGTTGGAAATGCGTCAGAACAAAACCCTCTAAATAAGTGGCTAAAAAATTATTTCCCCTGTAGTTTCATGGTTAGATTCTCAGAATTAGCTTTTCAACACACTAACTTGTTTTCAAAGAAGAGGTCAGTAAAATGGAGTAAAAAATCTGGATAAAATGTGAATTTAGAGTACCAAGAGTTGTGAATCCAAGCAAAACATCACCTTTGAATTGGTGGATTGCACTGAGAGTTTTCCTCAGAAAGAAGAAGTGTGTCTTTCCTTAAAGCTGTAATGATCCCATCTCTGAATCAGCTAGCTGGAATCTCCTTCCAGTAAAGCCAGCAATGGAAGCCAAAATATCTAAGGAAAGATGAAATCAACTACAAATGACCAAAATCAATGTCCTTAATAGTACTGTGGGATGAAGGATTTTTATTTTCCTGGCCAAGAGTCTCCTATTGAGACACAGAAACAAACACCACTAAGCTTGAAGCTGAACCAGGAAGCTATCAGAGCTACCCTGAGGTTATCAGAACCTAGAGTAACACTTTTCTGGCTGAGATGCCATTTGGAGGTGGATGAGACCTTACAAAGGTTCCGAGACTTGCAGATGGCATTAAAACTGGAGATGTAAGCCTGTGAGCACTGTCAAATGAGTACCCAAACCGTCAGCTTAAGTCTTCCAAACAGGATAAATTGATCTGCAGCTAAATATTACTGGTCAGCCTAAGCCTTCAGGAAAAACAACAGGTTTAGTACACAAAATATATATATAAAAGTACAGTGATAAAAGAGATCTCAAGCAGAGGAAAATCTTGAAAGGTCGCATCCAAAATCCAAGCCACTGCTTCTATCCCATCACCTCTGAAGAAAAGCTCAAATTACTAAGAAGGATGCAACACTGGGAATTGCTTGGAGCCAGTTTTTACACACAAGTTTGCATATACACAAGGAATTTTGCTGAAATTTAGATTTCAGTATAAGCTCTTAAAACTGCAGTGAAAGAACTCTGGATTTGTGTAATAAGCCAGCTGTGTTCACAGAAGACATCTGGTGTAATTTTGTGTTTGGCATCCTCAATCTGTCTTTACATGCACAAGTTCAATATTTATCATAACTCAGTCCACAATTTTGTACTTTCCCCACTAAAAGGAGAGGAAACTTCTCCATTCAGCGGTGAGAAATAATAAATTGGACCTCTAGGTGTAAAAATGTAATTGGCACGCAAGATTGGGAGAAAATCCAACCTTTGCATGTTCGTATGTTGCAGTTCTGAAGCACCATGGTCATGCTTTTAAGACATCAGTTCGAATGATTTTTTTCTGAGAAAATAAAAAAAAATGAATCAGCAATGGGTTCAAGAATTAATGATGTTTCTATGGGGGAAACAGGTAATGTTCTGCAGGCTTGGTTTAACATTTCCTGAATAAACTATAATAATCGAATAATTATTAATAATGAATAATAAGCGGAGGAAGTGTTTACACAGGGTTTTAGAGAAGTAAAAGTACAATGAAGGAAGATGATTCATGGGCAAGGAAGTGTCAAGCCTCCTCTTAGAAGGCAAAGCTGGAATAAATTCCTAGTAAAGAGAATTTGGCAGCGGGGAGAGCAAGGAAACTTTAATCTCCACGGGCTCTGGATCAAAATTAGCTGTCGCAATACATTCAGGGATGGGAGACATCATAATGTGTTAATCCCAAGGTCTATAAAGTGTCTGTAAGACACAAAATATGGCTAAAAGGGTGCAAATGTGAAGGTGACTCGGAAAGAGCAGGCCCCAATACTAAATAAATCATTCAAAGGCACACACAAACCACGGATTAGCAGCAAGCCAGCAGGAATTTTCTCCTTTGGAGAGAAGGGTGAGCTATTTTTGATAGCATTATCCCCAAAGAGGTGTCAGGTTTTAAAAAATCTGGCTGCAGAGTCAGAACATCATAAATGCAGCTTATTTAGGTATCTTGGAGCAGGATGTGTTTTCCTATGCCTGTTAGCCCAATACAGAGGATTAACCCAATTACAGCTCCTCTCATCTTTCTGCCCACAGGCAAGGGCAATGAGAGAACACATGAAAGATTACTCAATATGTAAAAACCCCAAGTGTCTTCTTTTTCAGTTCCACCTGGGTCCATAATGTCTGTATCAAATATATGTCTGGAAGGTGATATCTTGAGCCTTATCTCTGGAAATTACAATAAAATTCACCTACAAACCTAAAGTATTCTCGTCCTGTTCCTGTTCCGTGACCCCAGACTGAGTCAGCTGGAGGATTAGTGCAAGAAACAAATACCTTCTATGAGCTTTTCATGAAATTTATAACCAGAGAAAATTGTCTTGACTAGATAAAGAGATGCAGTTCAAACTGAGAGCTGGAATTATGACACCACTAAAGGCGAAAACGCAGAGGGGAAAAAAAATATTTGGCAAACAGAGAAAATGGGAAAGATATATAAATAAACAATGCAGATGGTTCTGTGTCCTGCACAGAGGCAGGAAAGAGTTCATTGAATGGAATGAGGCATCTGCCCATGTGTGCATGGATTAAATGGTCTGGAAAGGAAGAACCCAGATCAGCTGTTCAATCGCTAAGAGAAATTTTAGTCCATTACTCCCTTCATGATGGAAAAAGGTTCTGTTTGGATTCAGGATTTTCACCACTGGTGTTTCCTCCTTCTGTAGCAGTACCACCAGTGGTTTGCTAAGGACCAGGCTTTGGCAGATTGCAGAGTTTGCTTTGGGGTATGGCTTGGAAAGAAAGTGAAATTGTCACTCATGGCAAGTTCCACTAATGCCACACAAGTATTTTTCCATTTTTGGCCCCTGGGCTTTTAGAGAAGGGAAAGTGAGGATGGACACAATAAAATCAATTTGAACTCTGCCTATAAATAGAAGATTGCAGATTTACATTGACAAACTCATCCCTTGAATAATTTCAGAAGAGTTACCACAGGTCAAATCAGTAACATGCACTGTATCACACACCATATCTTATTAGGGATTAATGTGCTGTCAGAGAAAAGTTCACAAAAGCCTCCTTTCATCCTGAGATTTGCTTCCTAACCAGCTCTAATCAGATGAACTTTCATAAGGAAAGTGCCCTTAGTAGTTATACATTTTCCCAAAACAGCATTGGGTCATTTGGCCTAATGCAGTGTTTCCCTTGGAGCACAAAAAAAAAGGCCACAGCAAAATCATATTTTTTACGTAGGAATTCAGAGGAAAGTTTTGTTCTGTGAAAGTAAAAAGAGGGTCTGGGTAGCACCAGAAGAAAATGTTCCATGTTTAACATAAAAGTCATCTATTTGCTGCTTTCAGCACCCTTTCAGAGCAGATTTTGGAAATTTTTCTGTGGCCTAGCTAGTTCTTGAGGAATGAGCTGTGAACGTAGATGTGACCCCACAGGATGAATACAAAACAGGAGTTTTTACCTGACCATTCAGCCCGGAATTCCTGTGACCCAAAAATGGGCACGATTAAGGGATGAACACATAATCAGTGTGACCCATTAAAGGCTGATTTCAGCAGCCTGGTGTCTGAGCAGAGCACAGAGCTGAACACAGAGCCACTTGGAGCAGGCAGAGCCTTCCCTCTGTGTGCCACAAGATGCAGCCACTAGATTATTGCTCTGGAAATGATGGAGAGACACCAATTTCATGTGAATCCAGTGAAGGTAACGCTTTGTAAATGCGATTTAAAGAACCAGGATGTCTAATCCAGGTGGAGAATGTGCAGTGTCCAGCTAGATGCCTCTGTACCAGCAACACTGCTGGGTTAAACTCCCTTTTTTCCCTGAGGCATAACAGACGTGGTGTTAGGGAGTGGGAGGCAACTCCATGCCTCAGGGAGAGTCATTTCATCTCTTCCCATCTCTGACATGATCCTTAGTGTTGCTCACATCCAATTTCACAGGAAGTGGTTCGACAGAGGATGTGTCATTCCAGATGCATTTGCACATGAGTAACTGAACCTTGTGACCTTGACTGGCATCTCTAGAAACACTAACAATAAACAAGCCCACGCGTGCTGCAAGGGTTTTTACCCAAGCAAACACATTTTTGGAGAAGCAGGGGTTTTTCAGCATCTACTCCTGCTGTCAACTCCACAGCCCATTGCAGGGACAGCAGCTAGAGAATGGAAAAGATGCACTGCACTGTCACCAAAGAACAAAATAACTTCCCCATGTTTTAAAGCCTTTGGTAAAGTATTATCAGCTCAAGGTGATAATACTGCAGCATCTGACTCAAGTCTTTCCAGCATGCCCTTTGTTTCATTCCACTTAACCCTTCTGATTCACTGCAATTTAGATTATATTAGCAAAACATGAAAGTGCAGACTCTGAGTCAGCTTACCTGAACAGAACCAATTCCTCACTGCTTCTTCCCAAGACCCAGGAGGTTTTGATTCTGGAACAAACCCCTGGCCCGGTACCCAGGAAGAGAGTGATCTTCCCACTCATCTTCCCAGTGTGCCTCAAAAAACCAGGTTTTTAGATGTATATGTTTATGCAGCACACATCCACATCCACAAATGTATTCAGAGATCAGAACTCAATCTGCCATTAAAGCCAAAATTAGTAGTTGCAGTGTAAGAGTGAGAGTACCTATGTGGCAAAAGTGGGTTCTAAACTCTTGTAAATATCATAATTGTAAATATCAGGTCAGTGGAGTTAAGCTGTTAGCCTTTGACATGGATGACATGATCTCTCACTTTGAACTCACAGAATTCCATTAAAAATTTAATTAGACTGCTGTGGGGAGGAGTAGGAATTAATCACAGCCTGAATCAATTGAGTCTGGAGTACAAAAATGGAGCTGTATCTTCTCTGGGGAGAATGGATTTGGCACTGAGTTGATTTGCAGCTTCTTTTGGAAGTCCATATCTGTACAGATACTTTATATAAGAATACATCTATACCTCTGGAGTGTTTCAGACAGCTGGATTTGTCAGTCTTTGTTCACAATGGACAGCACCATAAACCTCCCTGATGTTGCAAGTAGCCATGGTCATCTGTAGTGGTTCAGTGTTGGGTTAATGGTTGGACTCAATGATCTCAGAGGTCTTTTCTGACCCGAATGATGCATTCCTTCCTTCCTTCCTTCCTTCCTTCCTTCCTTCCATCCTTCCTCTCTCCCTCCCTCCCTCCCCTCCCAAAAATATTTAAGCCCAAACAGAACTAATGCTGAAAAAGTCTGGCTTTGCTGTGGTGCACAGTCCACTGTACACAAATTTCTGCAATGAAAAATGCTCATTTTGGTGTTATGGTGTGGTACCTCAGGTGAGGAATAAACATCTAGGAGTTCTCAAACATGTATTTTAGACATTACTGTGATGATCCATGTTTTTAGTAGCCCCCAAATGCTAATAGAAATGTCATTTCCTTACAACTCCTTCCAAAACTGTGTTATGAGATTGTATTTGATAGACTAATCCCCCTCTTCTAAGCACTTAAATAGAAATAAAAACACTTCTTGTTTCCTTGTAGGACCAAAGGGAAAAGGACCACCAACATTTTTTGCCTTCTGGTCATCTGGAACCAGTGCAATTTTTTTTTTCTTTTTTTCCTTTTTTCTTCTTTCTCTTTTGTTGAAAACTGTTGGAGTTTTACCACCAGCTTTTAAAGGCTAAGATAACAATACAGTAAAGGAAAGATAAAAATGCAACAGATTAAAAGTAATTAAAAAAAAATTAACCCCACAAAAGCCAGAAAGTTCCCAGCACAGAAAACCCCTTCAGATTTATGTTCAGTGTGTCTGGAAAAATGTGGTTTAAGTTGTTTTAGTTTCTATGAAAATTTTGAAGACATCTATATGATAACAGCAGCTATTTGACCCAATAATTAGAAATGTGCCGAAAGATGCATTAAAGGCAGCCAAATAGGAAAGTTTTCACAAACTAAGCTCCTGGTGAATTAACCAGAGGAGGCCACATTTGCTTTAATATTCTGCAACTTAGAGCTTCAAACCATCCTGCCAACAGGAAATGTCTTGGAAAAAAACCAAGGAGTGAATATATTCTGAGTGAATACCTTAAAATTTCTAATCAAATTTATTTTTTAATTACAAAAAGATGGGAAATTTGATGACATGATGACTTTAAGAATCCTAAAGATTTAAAACAGCAGAAAGCATCAATCTGTTTCTTTTCCATTTCTGTTGGTTAAATATTAGTTGACACTGCTGATTAACACGTTTTATTTTAAAAATTAGGCCAAAAATCCTGTTGTGCCATGACTTATGTTTTCCACAAATTCAGTAGGTTTTGTGTTTTAAGATGGCATTGGCTGGAAAACGCAAGTCTTACGCAGTGCTTTGTGGCGCAACTATCTAACAAGAAACCAAACCAAACCAAACCAAAAAAAAACAAAACAAAAAAAAAAAAAAAAAAACAAAAATAAAAAAACAAAGGAAGCTGCATTTTCCTGTTTGCTAGCTTTGTCCAAGGCACTCTTCTCACCTCTGCCCCGTGCTGGAAACAATGACAGCTCATTCTGCCTTTGATGAGCGGGGATGAAAGCGAGTTGACGCGGAGCACGGTTGGCTTCGCGGCTCTGACGAAGCTCGTTGCATAACGTCAGCAATTACCCACAGCTTCTACGACGGAGTGCCATGAGTAAACCTGTTGTCAGCAGTGGGTTTGTTCTCCCCTTGGCACGCCAATCCTGCTGAGTGCAACCCCCTTGGAGCATCTGATTGCGCGCGTGTGCGCGGAGCAGGGCGTGCGGAGCCTCCGGTTATTCGCGCGGCATCAACCGCGTGGTGACATCCCTGTCACCTCAGCGTCTCCACCTCCCTGGGAAGTGTCAGGGGGGAGCTGTTCTTCTTTGGACCCTGACATCTGGCCTGGCTGTGTTCCTTATTTCAGTGTCCCATGTCCCGAAAAGATGAGATGAGGCTTCTTTCTGCTGTTTCAAAGCTTGTTTATTTTTCGTTCTTATCAAAGTTTCAGAGGCACAGACTGTGCTGTGACCTCCAGGAACACGAGGGCAGAATGGCAATGGCTACCCAAAGCAGGTAGCTTTTATATCTATTATCAACCAGTTAGAAAACTTTACCTATCTTATTTTGTTCCCAAAACCAGTAAATACCAACCTTATTGACATGTCTCCTCTACACTAAAGTCTATCTACCAATTAACAAGTCACAGGAACTCATGTCAGAGGGAAAAAGGAAGAGAAGGAGAAGAGAGAAGAAGATGAAGAAGAAGCAGCTGACACCCCAGAATCTCCATGTTGGCTCCATATAATATATATAGCAAAA
>VZRF01015553.1:87403-124064 GCA_013396875.1 Vireo altiloquus | reverse complement strand
CCCTGGAAAAAACTTCCAACACTCCTGGATGAATTGAAAGCATCCAAAGCGTGACACAGATTGTAGTTTAGTTTATCACAAGGTGAAAAATTACAGTATAAGGTTTTGTAGTTTATAGGTACATAGAGACAACATGGAGGCTTTTGGGCCTTGTCCCTGGGTCCTTCTTTCTCCTACTTCCCTCTCCATGTCCCACTCTGAAGAAGGCACAGAATGATTGGTAGAATGGGTTTGAGGTAGAAGAAACGTGTTAGAAAGATTTGGTAGTTATTGGTACAAAATGAAAAATAGTATATGTTGTGATTAGTTATTGGATAGCAAGGTTTTAAAAACACACTGCACACAAGACCTAGCAGCCATTGTAGCTCTGAAACTACAGTGACAAGCCAGGCACAGGCTGAGCTGTGAAATTGATAACAAAACTAATAAACAACCTGAGAAACTGAGCAAGAATGCTTCGACTCCTTTCTTTATCTGGTATTGGACTTCGATAACAGAAGGAAAACCTCACCAGAGTCCTAGGGCTTTTTCAGCTGGGAAGCTCCTCTGACCTCACTCGGAGAGCACCTGGTCAGTGTCTCTGGGTGGAAGATCACAGATGTGTTTGCAGGGCACAACTTCACAGGACAACCTGATGTTCTGGAAAAACTTTCTGCCAAATGTCCTTTTCCCCTTGAAAAAAAGTGATTTTTGACACTGTTGATTCAGAAGGCTGCTTGCTATCACACTGGAAATCCAGGTTTTGTATGTCTTCCCTCACTAAGCACACGTTATCTCTTTTCCTGATTCCTAGATTCCTGATTCCTCCTTTTTCTTCCAAATCCTTGCTGTTTACAAGAGCCAAAGGGAAAGAGAATGTCATCTAATCTTAACCCTGCGTGTCCAGTTTTTATTTGTGTTGTGGAAAAGGATTGTGGTTTTGGCAGCTGCAAACCATTGTCACAGGAACACAAAGCAGACATTGATTTTGAGGCCTTACACTCTTCAAAGTGCGGTGGTGTAAACCTGGAATAAGTTCACTCAAATGGAACGCTGTTGAGACAAGAGCCCTGGCACCTCAGGAAAAGTTTGCTGCAGGTTAGATCCTAAAACACAGCCAGAAAAATGTTCTCATTACCTCTTGAGCTCTTAAGTAATCCAGGGGATATAGAGGTAGAAATACTATTTAATTTCTTGTCTATTTACACTGAGAAATGCTGAGAACACCAAACGTGCTTTTAAGGTTGGATCAATTTTTTTACGGTTTAAAACACTTTAATCTATAAAATTAAACTTGGGACACTTTTCTGCAGGAAAACTTCCTTTCCTAGAAAGGCATGTTTTTATACTCTCTTTTATACTTCTTAAAGAAGGTCAAGTGCATCAAAAGTTTTACAAATCCAATTATAAAATGAATAATTGTGTTTCAGGTCAAGCAAATTGTCAGGGTTAATCTGAAGTGTTTTGCTCCTTCCTGAATTGAGATAAACAAAAACATTTTGAGATCTCTTGTTGCTATGGTTAATTCTAATTCAGTCAGAAGGAGAATGCTTTTCCCATAAACTTGCCAGGCTGATTCAAAAAATTCAAAGAGGTCTCCAAAATTCTCTCATTCCTTCTCCCAGAAATAGTCAAGGGCCATCTAAGATGAGAAGAACTGCACATAAAAAAGAAAAGAGGGGTGGTGAGAGGATCTTCAGAGGGGGAATACAACCTGTACCCTGGCAGATTTATGTTTGTTGGGTAGCGTTGAAATAGGGCAGATGGGTTACTCACACCCCCGTGGTGGGCATCACCATGGAAATCCAGCAGGGTTAGTGATACAGATTATTCACTTTGAAAGGAATTTATTTACAGGTTGGGACAGGATGGCTTTCAGTGTCAGTCCTGTCCTTAAAACTCAGAAGCAAAGCAAAACCCCAGGTTTGCAAACAAGCTGTCTCTGGCGCTTTTTTCCAACACCTACTTGTAAAAAGCAGCGTTCCAAGAGCATCCCATTTTGATGTGGGGACCATGCTATGTTTCGGAGTAACGCGGGATGCCGAAGGCTTTCTCAGAAGCCCTGGGAGGAGACATTTGTCATCTGTGAAGAAGATGACAAATGTCATCTTCACAGATGACAAATCTGAGGAAGGCAAGCATTTGTCATCTGTGCAGAAGGATTTCCACCACGTGGGAGGAACAGCGCTGCCGTTGTCCTCCCGGCAGGAGATGCGTGCCCAACCAACATCCAAAACACAAACCAACAAACAAAACCACCTTCCTTTGGCACCTGCCTCTGCAGGATGAGGCTGCCACGTGGCCAAACACACACCTGAGTGTGTCCATTCAGCCCCTCCTTTGCTCCCCGGGCAGAGGGTGGGAAAGGGGAACCTCGCGTGCCAGGCTGGGTAGGAGGAGCAGCCAGCTGCCGGCAGTGCCCCTCAGGAGGGCTTCTCTCACCTGCCTGCCAGGCACCATGGAAACTGGCAGCCACAGCCTGCAAACAGGCACCCAGGGCTCTCCTGTTTGTGCCCCGTTGCCATGGGATGGGAGCTCCTGCGTGGTCGGAGGAGAGCGTGTGGCTGCATGCAGTCCCGCGGGCTGCCTGTGGCCTCGGCTGCTGGAGACCCACTGAGGGTGATGCCTTAAGTGGCGACGAGAAAGAGGGGATAGAAAGGAATAAAGGAAAAAAAAAAAAAGGTGGTATTTATTTGAAAGGCCTTCAGAGGTCACACTCTGGGCTCCAGAGGCTCCTGCCTCAGTGCATCCCAAAATGGACAATGACAGCTCCCGAGTTCTTCACACTTTGATATCAGCATCAATTCCCCAAGCAGAAGCCAGGCAAGGATGGAATTTCCCCAAGCTTGCCCCCCTCTCCCCAAGATGATGGTTTACAGTTCTTGTTCTGGGTGTCCTTGGAGAGCAAGTTAGAGGTTTTGTTATGTCTATCTTAGCATAAGAGAACAGCACTTAACGAGCTACAGGAAACTTCAGAGTTGCACTAGCAGCATAGGATTTGATAAATATAAAAGTTAAAACCTAGGCCATCAAGGGCACACACAGCCAGGGGCTGTCCCCACCCAAGGCACGGAGCCTGCGCTGGGAAACAAACTCAGCTCTCTACGAAACCAAGCAAATTTTGTTACCTTTGTCACGTTAATTCAATTTGTTATGCCAGCGGGCGAACAGCGTGCTTTTGGCTGCTGGAAATCTGGGGGTGAGAGGAGCATGTTTAGGACTGTGGTCTCTAGCTTCAGGAGCCAGGGGCATGGAGCACAACCACAGAGGGTTTTGGCTGCAAGGTGCTCGTGCAGGAGCAGTGGTACCTGCAGGTTCCTGCTCCCTTCTCCACTCGGGCAAAACTTCTGAGTCACTTCTGCCTTTGCGTCTCGCGAGGTCAGGCACCTGTTGGCAACACCTGAGAACGCTGCTGCCTTTCTTAGGGACCAAGGGGACACACAGGGAGGTGTCACCAGCAGTCAGGCCAAGCATATTTGCTTCAACAGACTGAAGAAGAGAGAAAATATTTTTTAAAAAACCCATAAAAACACCAGGTAACTACTTTAAAAGCCACGGAACTAATCATCTCTCCTTTGAGACAAGGTGTGTGGGTTTGGGATTCTGGTTTCTCTCTGTGGTGCTCAGGTGAGTGGCAAAGATGAAAATGTAGAAAGTAATGTATTTTGGGTTTAAGAAGGAACCCTGGGAGTGAGCGTTTCAGAAAGCTGTACTCCTCTCTAGACTTGACAAGAAATCCCTGACCTATGTTTGTCCAAGATTTCTGCATGTACTGACAATTATATCTTCAGTAACAAGAACTGCTCATGAGTCTGTGTTTAAATCCAGCATATCTCCCTGTACATGTTGATATTTTAGAACACTATCAACCTGGAAGAAGGAGGTGTGTGTTGAATTGCAATGGGTAGATGTAACCTGTTTTGTTTTGTTTTTTTTCCCTTTTTAAAATAAACCTGTGGTAAATGGACAATGCTTTCCCTCAGGGAAATGTTCTCATCAGCTTGATTCATGGAAAGTTACTCATCTTCCTACCTCAAGGACAGAATATGCATTTAGTTCCTGAGAATAGACTATTACATCACATGAGCAAAGATGGTTTAACAGGAGGCAAAGAGAGAACTTCCAAAGGCAGCAAAGTATTCTACGCAATGAGATGCTCTTCAGATGAATTTGTGTAACATCTATAGAAAGTACTTCACAATTAGTGTATTACAAACATTCTTGTCCCATGAGATGACCTAATACTGCTGGCCTTTTCCACCTCATATTATGCTTGAAGTGCAAGTTACAGCAGATATCCTTCCATTACTTAACTAATTGTCATCAGTTGCCTGATTCATTCCATTATGTTATTTGTGGCGTCCCATGGAAGCCTTGTAAAAGTGTGCTTGCACATCATTATTACAGGCTACTGATGTTAAACTGACATGAGGAAAATGACATGAGGTAAATGCTGAACAAATCGTTGACCTGTGAGAAGTGCATGCAACAAATACATTATGTGTAGTTGGAAATAAAACAAGGGTGAAGAATTGCCACATGAGCTCATTTGGCCTGATTATTGACAGAGCAAACTGGTAGGAGAGTAAGTTTTCTGAGGTACAGGACACAAGCTGGTGTAATTATTTTTGTTAACAAAATTCACTGTGACTGAAGCGTTTTGATGCGGCTGAACACTGTTCTCACCTGACACTGCCTGCCCTCGTATGATCTTAAATATGGATCAGAAAACCTTACTGAAGGGTTGCCTGGAGTACCAAGATCATTTCAACATAATATAGTTTTAATATGAAGTGTGGTTTTGTCGGCTTCTAAGAGCCTGATTAGATTTCTGAAAAAAAAATAAGGCTTAAACTGGAATTTGCAGAAACAGTATTTTCCTCTGCCCCCTCTGCAGGTTAGAAAAACTTAAACTACAACTGCAAAGGCTAAAAGAGTGATAAAGGTGTGGGATTAAGACTAGGAAGTTGTTTACCTTCCATTTTGCCTTACGCTGAGCACTTTCTTCGTCTGAAGAGTGAGAATAAATCTCTCTACCATTCCAGCAAGTGCTCTGTGATTCCTGGGAAGCCATTTAGACACGTGCCCATGAAGGTGAATAAGCAGATCCAACAGCAGAACCAGCTCAGCTTGCTCTTGGAGGAGGCTGGATGTTGCTGGGAAGGTGGAGACCTGTGCTAACAGGGTGCTGTACTTGGTCTAAAAATCTTTGTGCTCACAGGCAGAGTTTGTTAGACCGAAAATAAAGTCATGGCAACACCTGGCACCCCTCCAACACGTGGCTCACAGGAGCTCGGGGCTGTCCACACACGTCTTGTGTTAGCAAGACCTTGCTTTTTCCTGGACTGGGTGCTCGTGGTGAACATCTGCCTTCCAGGTCCACGGCTGACACATTTTAGCGCCGCAAATCCAAACCTGATTTTCTTAAACTCCTTGTCCAGCTGCAGCCTCACCCTGAGGACAGGAGCCACAAAATCTCCTGGCTCCTAAAAGGTCTGCTGGGGTGTGCCCAGGGCTGCCTCACACTTGAAAACACTGAGTTAGAAATTTCCTTGTCCATTCTAACCCCTAGAGCTGTACCAAGGGGTGTGCTCAGCACGTTCCTACCCAAACAGCCTCTGCTCAAAGTATCACCTTTTTCATCCAGAGCTTCACTGGTTCATGCACTGGTTAGAAAAATAGGCTGCACACCTGATTAAAGACACGGTGGTCACCTCTAAAGCAGGTTTTCCGTCCCTGTTTTATCTCACAGTTTGTCTTTTATAGCATTTATTGCAATGGGGATGGATATGGGAAGGGGTTGGTCAGGCAATGCAGAACCACCAGGAAAAGCATTGAACATGAGGCTTTCTTATAGCTAGAAGTCATAAAAAAGGGTAGCAATATGATAAAAATAAAAATATTCTTTTAAAAGGAATAAAAATAGTTTAAAAAAAAAAAAAAGACTAAGCTCTTGACCTGAAGGGAGAAAAAATGTGCTTACCTCAAAAGAAACCCTTTAAATCTCCACAGGAGGGAAGACTTCCCTCTGTAAAGCAAAGTAATGGGGATTTAGTCGTGGCTGATGTGGATTCAGGAAACATCCTTATCTTCCCTGTTTACTCTCAGCCACCTTAAGAAATTTCCAGCACGGTTAATCACCTCTTACCAATCTACACTGCAGTGGGAGAGTGGCCCTTGTTTTGGAAGGTAGGACACTAAGCAGGGAGATATGTTCTGCACTATTATGTCAGAATTACCCCTGGGGCTTATCCCTCCCTGTCAGATGGTAATGACTCCTCCACCTTATCTCACAAGGGTATGGTAAGGAAAGATGCTTGCTCTGTTATCTCCGTTATTGCTGAATTCATAAAGAAGGAAGGAAAACAGACAATACATGAAAGGCCATTCTGGTTTCAGATTCTTACGGCAGCTTGCAGTTTCCTCAAGAAGAACCCATCAGGAAAGGTGGCTTAATATGGAGTACAGTTTGACTAAAGAAAATATTATTTGGGTTGTTTTTTTTTTTTGTCCTTCCCTATCCTGGCCATTTAAACATTCAATAGTTTAATACAGCAATAGAATCTGAAAAAGATAAAGATATCTGTTTGAAGAATATAAGGTTGCTATGTCCCTTGCTGAACCATTAGTCTGAATATCACCATGGTTATGGCAATAAATAGGTAGATTTCCTTTTCCTTTTGTAAGTTAGCAGAATAGTGGATAGATATTTACTACATAACATAGAAACCAAGTCTCCAAAGTTCTTTGAAACAAATTGTTGATGATGGAGTGCACACTGCTCTACTGATTTGCATGTCCAAACAAATATTCTTTGCATGGATTTCAGTCATTTTTACGTTAATTTTGCTTTAGAGATAAAGAAAAGGAAAAATATTTTCAACAGAGCTTGCAGAGTTACTTCTTCTGATCACATCTAGGGTCTTTCTGCACACTACACTGTTCATCTAAGCAGAAACATCTAAGCCCTGGGATAGTCAGATGCAAGAAAGCTAATTCAGTTCTTGGTGAAACAAAGAGAAAACCCAAGCTGGAAAGCAGTCACTAATCTAAAATTCAAACAAATTAAACAAATCTTGACATGGCAAAACTGAAATATTTTCTTGACAAGATTTCCTTGGTCTCTTGTTCTCCAGCTAATATTAATTTTTTTAAATTATATTTACTTGGTCAAAATATCAAACGGACAAATGCATTATTTCCACATATGTGTGGATTCTGCTCTGAATATGGGGACAGACAGAAAATGAGACTGAAGGTCAGCTGGGCTTTAGCAGGATCTCTTTCAGCTTTAGCTGTATCTTGTGGGTGGCTTTAGTAGGAACTCTTCCCAAATAATCATCTAAACCCAACTTGGTCTGGCTTTGGTAGGTGCATCCCCAGAATCACCTGCTGGTTACAAAGATTTCTGAAAGAAGCCATGGAAATGAAACAAAGCCTGCCACCAGGAAGGAGCATGTAAAACTTGCAGAAAATCTTTATATCCTGTCATTTAGTATTAAGTTTTCACCTCATTCCTTAAACTGCTAATAAACCATCGGAATAACATAAACTCATCAGTAAACTGCACTCAGCAGTACTCCAAGAAAGTACTTTTGTGACTCCACTGGCACAAAAACCACAAACCAGGTATCTCGTAAAAAGAAATTCTCCGGCTGGAGACGGGGGAAGCCCTACCCAAAAGGAACAGCGTAATTAAATCTCTCTTATTACGCTGTGCTCGCGTAATTCCAGCGGTGAGTAAGGTTTGGAACAGGAAGGAAGGTGGCCTTTGGCTGCAGAAGTGCAGATAATAACACTGGCAGCCACTAGATCTGAATATTTCATGTTTGCTCCCAGGGAGAGCAGCAGTGGCCAAGGTGAGATAAAGAGAACAGCTCACCCCACACAGTTTCTCTCCACTTGTGAAAAGCTACTGGAATTCAGTAATTTTGCATCTTTTCATAACTTGAAATTAAGGACAGTCTTAGATGTAACCTTCTTAGAGATTTTTATCTTCTGCGAGATTACTTTTTATGCACACCCAGGTGTTTTTTTCCTTTTCTTTTTCTTTTTTTTTTCCCTTTTTTCCCTTCTATTTTTTCTTTAATATGCAGCAACGTACTGTATTAACCCACACTTAACTGAGGGGGGGTAGCTCAAAAAAGGGCAGATTTATGTCAACGTGTTTTCCAGGTGGTGCAACTGTGAATTATCAAAAGCTATCTCTATGCAAAATAGAAGAACATTGTCATTATTCCTGGCTGGTTTGAATTAATGCTGTTGGTTTGGGATTCTAAGCTGAGTCCATGTCCAAAAATTAAGCTTTTTCTGCTTGAGCCTGTGAATGAAACAGAAACTGTGCCTGTTACTTTTAAAAAATACTTCTAGATCTCCTGTGTCTGAAGAAGGAAATTGAAACCAACAAAAAATGCAGCATTCTCCCTTTTGAAGGTGTTCTTCAGCTTCTCTGCAGAGCAGCTCTGTGTACCCTATTAGTGCTTTTGGCCCTAATTATTTATGCCAGCTGTTTGGCCAGATGAATGCATTTATCAAATCCCAACAGGGACAAAATTAGCCATCTGCTGCAAATCCTTGGTTTTCCTTGTATTTTCATTGTGTGTGACAATTTCCATGTCCTTCTGGAAACAAGGATTTTGATGTAAATTTCCATGATTCTCTCCTGTGATAAGATTGCAGGTAGGTGAACTATATGCGAAAAAAACCTCAAGGAAATGTAGTGATTCAGTGCTTTTTTCATGCGGTAATTATAATCCTAGAATAATTACATGTTCCTTGAAGATGGAAGCTTGTAAAAACGTTGCTACGCACCAGATGAAATTTCAATTACTGCCTTGTCTTCCTAGTCTCCACAGTTTGTCTTCTAGGCTGTAGTTTATTATGGTGTCTGCAATTTTCTTTTTTTTTTTAATTTTCCACAACTAGATCCAGCCTAATGTGCTGTAATTAGAGTGTTTGCCATTTAAGGGCTGGCATGAATGTCCTGTGAAGAGCAGCTGTGGACTTCAGGTTGGTCGCCCTTGAAGAGAAGGAGTCTGAGGGACAACTTCCTGCACTTTTTCTGTCCAGGCCTGTGACAAGGCAAGCCCAAGATTAAATATATGCCAAAAAAAAGGGCCAGAAACCCTCTTCAGGGGTGCCTTTCAGAAGTGGCTCCCACAAGTGCAAGGAGCTGAGGTTTGCTGTTAATTGATCTGACACACACAGGCACGAGGACACCCCGGTTAGATTGGCCCATAATCACCCCAGAACCAAAGGTCACAGCACAGAAAAACCTGTGTAGGTAGTGCAAAATCCACTCTGGGCCAAGAAGTGATATTTCTGTTTTATCCCCGATTTATAAACCCTTACAAAGTGTTTGTACCACAGCAAGATGGTGAGCATGGCTACAACCACTTCACTCAGACAACGATGAACAGTAGTGAAAGACCTTCAGATAACTCAGGTAAATAAGTCATGCCACTTCCTCAGAGGGCATAATTATCCTAATAGTGTGACCATCCACAAAATAAAACATCAGAGACAGAAACACTCAAGAAAAATATGAAGGATCCCATTCATTAAATCCCCCAATTAAAAATAAACAAGGCACAGATGATCAGATTTGTCCCTTGAGCACGACCCATGGTGATCCTCTTCTTGTTAAATCAGTAATTGAATCTATAAAGTTTTGCTGTATCTGCATTTAGAGAGATTTCCAAATTTTCTCTTTCATGGAGTGCTGATAGCTAAATTATGATGTTTCTGATTTGCTCTTTTTCATTTTCACTTCCAAAATAAATATATTTTAGAATTACATGAATAATCCTGCAGTTGTTGAAGACAATAATTTCTCTCTTTTTTTTTTTTTTTTTTAAATTTAGCATTCTCTTCAGATTTTAAAGCAAAACATGTGACTGAATGTCCACAGCATGGACTTTTTTCCAAAAACCTCAGAATTTTTGACTGTCAGTATGAAAGCTAATGGGCACTGCCTGATGTTTATCATATCACTTGACAGACTAAGCTGAGTCTTTGACCTGTGGAAGAAAATGGAACATACGGTGCCTCTGCTCTTAAAACTTGAGAATTACATTGTCTAAGCTTAGACCTCCAGCTTGAAATAACAAAGTAATGGAAACAATATGAGGTTCAAAATGTTAATAAATACTGTCAAAGCAAATTTGGGGGAAAAGTAAAGCTCACTGGCAAGTGGGAATGACTCTCATATTAAAGACACGTTGAGAAGTGCAGACCATTCCTCAGAAAACACATTATCCCGAATCCGCTTCTGCCCCAAACTGGGAAACTTCAGCAGCACTGGAGTTTTTCTGCCATTCCCAGAATCCAGGCATTTACTCCATGGAAAACCGGGGGGAAAGCGTTTGCTTTGCTCTTTTTTTGGGAGCTGTCTCTTGAGAGCAGTGCTAGGAAGCCGTGTGGCTCCTGAGCGATGCCGCGGAGATGGCTTACCCTGGAGCTGGCTTGAGATTGTTTTCTGCCAAACTCCTCCTGCTGTTTGCTCTCTGGTGGCAGCTGTGAGCCCAGGTTCTTCTGGGACGTTCCCTGAGCCACATTTCTGGAGCCAAATGTGCTCATTTCGCAGTGGTTGCCGTGATGAGCCGTGAAACAAAAACGTTAACGAGCTGAAGGCCCAAACCGCCGTGTTTTCCAGGCCCGAAGGAAAGAAAAAAATATGTAAAACCACTTAAATTCTGACACATCCCATCAGGAACAACAAGAGCAAAGGCTGGGAAGTAAAGACCACCTCAAGTTTGGCTTGAAAAGGAGGAGTTAGAGCTTTGTTCCCATTTGGCTGGAATAAGGATTCCCCAGGCCTGAGTCACCTGTTTTAGGCCATGGAGTACCTTTTGTTTGGAAATAGCTGCTTTCACAGGAAATGCCTTTTGAGAAGCGTTCAGCATCGATCCTACTGTGTAGAAAACATGGCTATAAAATCCTCTAAGCCCCATCTTGATTTCCCTCCACCAGTTCTGGGTGTCCCTGCATGGCTGCAACTGCTCTTTGCTGTTCACAAGGCCCTTAAGGTCAGCATTTCATTTCTTTGAGAAGATTAAACGGCAGCAAGGCAATGAAATTTCACATTTGTATGTAGAATAGGGGGTTTTTTAGGAAAAAGAGATATCCAGCACTTTATTTTGCAGATGCATGCACTACAATACAGATTCTTTTAGGCATGTTGGGACCTGGCTTTTTGGTAATCCTCATATAGGCTGTTTGGCCCTATCAATACCTGCCACGAGCGATCACTCTCCCCATTTCAACAATGTGCTCATGAGAAGGCAATTTTCTGCCAACATCGTGAAAAATCTATTACTTTATGCGCAAAAGGAAAAGATCAGCAAATTGCAACAGCCTAGTTGCCTCTTATTCCTCATCATCATGAGGTCCAAGACAACAGATTTCCTCTTTTCACAGAATATTTTAAAGGACACCCACCAGATGCATAGGGAGTTCCCAGTTCAGGTGGAAGAAAGCACTTTATTACACAACAAACCTAACCAAAAGCTTTTATTGCCTTCAAAAAAAGAGGGTTTTGAAATCCCAGATAGACTGGGAAAAAAAAAAATAAAAAACAATCAAAAAAACCCCAAACATCCTGAATACAAAAATACCAGAAAAAGCTGAATATTGTTCATGTCAGTGAATTGTGGGGAAAGTTTCAAAATTGTGAGTGCAAATGTGCAATGTGGGCGTGTGATGTGCAGCTGCCCTAAGGGCTAAATCTGCACCCCACAGGCAATCAGAAACAGCAACGCCATAAACTTTTCCCTGCACTTCAGTTGCTTTTGGATCATGTCTCGTGTGGTGTGGCCTTGGTTCAAAATAGTAGCAATAGTGTCTTTACTTAATATTTAGACCTGGAGGGGAAGCAAAAAAAGTTGTCCCCCACCACCAAAATTGAAAGGATCCCAGCCACGGCTCTACAAAGGCATTTGTGCTTTTAGTGACTTTTCCTATGGCAAAAGATGAGCTAACAGGGTAAGATCTCCAGTAGTACATTAAAAACAAACACCTGGCAAATCGCTGCCACATCTGGAGCACGCCACAGTATTTAAATTACGTTTGGCTTGTCACCCTGTGCTTCGCAGCTGTTACGGCACAGAGGAGGATAATTAAAAGCAGCAGGTTACCATGGTATTTAATGGACTGCTGCTGAACTATTTGTGTGTTTGTGATCCAAATGAAAGCTGTTGGGCAAGTTATGGCTTTGGAGCAGGGAGATGATGTTTATGAGTGACAAGGAGTTTATTGAGGCTGTTTATTTACGTTGAGATCTGGTGCAAGAAGCAAAGATTTCAGGACATTGGGAAGCTGTAGGTATCATATTGTAGTTATGTCAGGAATGTGCTTAAAGCAGAATAAATTGTGTCTTGGTTAAAGGGAAATCCAGAATACATACATTAACATGCTACAATATCAGCTATATCAGCTAAAGCTCTGAGTCACCAAATAAAAAAGTAAGAAAAAACTGGTGTCTGAAAGAAAAAAAAATTAATAGGAAGAAAAGAACGAAGAAAATGAGTTGTAGTAATCTGAGTGCTTTTCAGGCACACTGAGCTTATCCCACAGCTCAGGTATGGACAGGTTCATTTCAGGATTGCATGTGACACAGAGCAGAGATTCCCCTTCAGCCTCCTGTGATGTGCTTGTAACTTTGTGTGTCAACACATAAAAGGGGAAAAATCTCTTTTTTTTTAAAAATGTTGACAGCCATCCCTCCCTCTTGCCTAGCAACTGTTCATGACCACATTCCTGGAGAAAAAATCAAACCTTTTCAAATTTGATAAAGACCTATTGTGAGTTCCCATGTGAATGCCAGGAGCTACATGGAAATTGAAAGACTTTTATCACTCTCTAGTATGGTCCAAATAGATAGTGCTAAGTAATGTTTGGTTAAAGTCTATAAACTAAAAAATAAGAATGCTTTGGAGTTTCCATTCTACCTTCCCTTATTTTGCTCTTCATCTAAAAAACAACATTTTGTCTCCAGTTTGTAAACACCTCGCATTTATTCTGTCCTAAAGCCTGGGATTAATTGAAAAAAATAATACCCTGCCTCAATTTCAACCCACCAAGTGTTCAAATATTGTGTATTAGGTTGGCTATTTCCTAAAATACCTTGAAACAAACATGATTTTGAAGTGCGGCTTGAAGTCTTAATGTTTCCTTAACTTCTGAAGGCAGAGGATGCAGTCATGTTAGGGCTTTTTTTTTTCCCTTTTCCATAAAAAAAGTAAGAAACTTAATTTTGTTACTTAAGATAAAACAAAGCTTACTTAAAACAAAACAAAAAAAAAAAAAGGCTTTCACTTATTCACCTGTCTCCAGAGGCTGAAATTTAAAGAATAGTGGGTAAGAAGACCCAATTTTAACCCTGGGATCTGAAAGAAAACCATGACAATATGACAAGTGCCAACATTCGACTGAAACACTCTGGCAATAATGGCTGGCAAAGCAATTTCTTTGGAGTTAATTAGGAAGCACTAAACGAGTATGAGCTCTCTGCACTGTGAGTGGCAGATTCCTGTCCATGGGCAAAACGTGCTCGTGACGGGGGAGGAAATTAAGCAGAGGAGATGTGGAAGGAAGATTTAGCCCTCATCCTTCCCATCCCTGGAAAAACTCAGAGAAATAAATGTCCACAGAGATAATTTCTCTTTTCAAAGCAGCACAATTTCGTGCTGCTCCTCTCTTCAGGTATGCCAGGATCAACAATGTCACCTACAAAATCATTTAAGCTTCACAGCTGATGCTGAGAAGAAAAATAAGCAGTCATGGAACAGTGATAGTATTTTTCTTTTACTTTACACAGTCTCGCATTGCATACATTTGGTTTCAGTAGAGGGAGAGAGAGAGAGGTGGCTGGATCAGAAGCTGGTAATTCACTGTTTTTAAATTAACCATAAATAATTTTTGTTTGGGATTACATTAGAGTGCTTTGTCTTTCTTCTCTACTCTGTTCTTAACTAATAGAGCAGTAAAGTTTGAAAGAAATTTAAAAAGTCCCAACTTTTAACGTAAATGGACATTAAAACATGTTTTTACCTATGAATTTTCTTCTAAAGAAGTTTTTTAGCTTGTTTGGCATAAAGATCCATTCAGAAACAAAATCTGCTTCCCCGCCCACAGCAATACCAAAATCCATATCACATGAAATATCAGTTATCTTCACTCTCAGTGTTTGCCAACTGAATTCACTCAATGTGTGAGAAAACCTGGGCCAGATTCCAAGATCCCACATTTAAATCCTTGGTTCTGCAAACGATTGATCATATCCTTGATCGAAAAATCCTCTAACCATATGAATATATTCTTTTGTCAGCAGATTTATTTTCACACATTTTTATTAGATGTTACTCAAGGGAACTCCTAATGTCAAGAATAAATATTGAGCAAAAAAGGTACATTTAGCTCTGTAGAAATTAGTAAGTATTGGAACAACCAAAAACAACCAAGCTTGAATTTAGCACCTGCAAATTTCTCATATATAAGCTTTATTTTTTGATAGGTACTTAGTATTAAATAAGGAATAACATCACTCTAAAACTCAAATGGTATCAAATATACCAAACAGAGCAATAACCCAGTGAAAATATTTCTGTTCTGTGAGGCTCCATGCCTGAATAAAGGGAAATATCCAAAACCACTAATTCACAGATGTGGGAACAAAGGCAAAAAGAGAGGTTATGGATAGCAGATAACTATTTTAATGGAAAGCCACCTCTCTTTTCTATAATAGAAGCAATCTAATATTTCTTTTCCACAGTGATAGATCTTTTGCAATTAAATCTACCATCAAGTTTACATGGGGGAAAATCCCTAATTATATCACAATAAGGCATCACAATGCCTTACTTGATATGATTTATTTGATGCTGTTTGTTGGCTGATCATTACATTTCAAGGTTGCGTGTTCATTTTTCAGTTGGGCCCTGGGGGAACAATAGTTTCTCACTTTAGATTATAACCAAATGCTCAAAAGTTTTGATCCCACATGTCTTCATCTTGAGACCAGATCTCAACAGCCAGGATGAATATTAATAGCCAAGGTGGCTCGTAGGACTGGTGATGATCTGAACAAAGGTGCTTTGGCTTCTCATTTTATTCCTGTAATTTTATTCCAGACATACCTTATGACCAGAGACCTGACGTTTCCCTTCTGAATTTCTCTGATATTTTTTTCCCTTGGTCACGCCTGCGTAGCCTGTTCTGTGTTCAAGCTTTGAAGAGAAGCAGTGAATCATATGTGTAAGTGTTTATTGCCAGAACAGGCCAAGGGACCTGGTGCTGTGCAGGATTTAAACTCCAAGATTCATATTTCTAAAATCCATGTATGCAGTTAATTAACATTCACACAATACACTAGTCTGCAGAGGAAGTTTTTTCCTAGGAATAGGGGCATTATATTTAAAAACTCCTAGATTTTAACTTAATGTGACCCTAAAACATATTTTTACCTATGAATTTTTCTCCTAATGAAGTTTTTTGGGTTGTTTGGCATAAAGATCCATTCAGAAACAATGTCTTCTTCCCCACCCATGGCAATACCAAAAAATCCATATCACATGAAATATCAGTTATCTTCACTCACAGTGTTTGCCAACTGAATTCACTCAATGTGTGAGAAAACCTGGGCCAGATTCCAAGATCCCACATTTAAAACTGTGGTGGGGTTCTCTTAGGGGCTCCTTGTTTCAGTTTTGGGACTCTATCTGTTTGTTTTTAAAGGTTTTTAAAGGTGTATTTCTTCAGATCTCTCCACTGGGGATAGGGGCTCAGGGTGGGAAGTTGCGTGAACATCTTTGATGCAGCTGATATTGACAAGCATTAAAACATTTATTTTAAGTAACACATCAACATATTCTGCTTTTCTACAGAGACCAGGCTGAAGACGAAAACGCCAAAGAGCTTTGCAAGCCACAGCACAATGATCTGGGAAATGACAGCCACGAAAAGGTTGGAACACTGCTCTAGTTAGTGTCTAAAACAATCCCTAAAAGGCAGCAAATGAACCAAGGGGAGTATTTGGAAATCTAGGGAAATCTAAACTGTTCTCTGATTGTGATTAAGAAAAGCTTGAGAAGTTTCTTCACAAAAAGTCCTCAACATTTCCAAACTCAATCATGTTTTTCTCTGCTTAGAGCCTTTCCCCTTTTGCACAGATTCCTGTTATGAAATACATACATTCTGCTTGGGAAAGGGCAGAAATGTAAAGACATTTAGTACTTCATGCCTGCTGGGAATATACCATAATCTGATTTAGATGAAGGTCCTGGAAGAAGCCAAAATTTTAAGTCTATGTGCAAGTTTTCAAAGAAAGATTTTGGAGATCTTAGAGCTAGTCCCTCATCACAATGCTGAACACTCTCCTGCCTGACATTGTGAACAAATTTTAAAAGAAGTAGTAAAACAGCTCGATTTGTTTTACACCTTTGATAAACCTTTATTTGCAAATATTCCCATACTGCCAAGGGACTCGGAAGCATTATTCCTGTATTACTGATCAGGGAAATTAAGGCACAATGACTTTTTCTGAATTCACCCAGTAGGAGCATTTCTACTCAGTCTTTTGCTCTTCTTTTCCCTTCTTAAGGAACAGCGATATTTACACTCACATTTCTCAAATTTCAGCTCGACCTCCAAATTCCCTTTTGAAGTCAACAGGCCAAGTTGCCAATTAAAATTAATTGCTCTGCCTCGGCCTGCATTGTTTCACGGGGGTTAGAGTGAAGCAGGCCACGGAAATGCTTCGGAAGTGGAGGCCAAACGAAGGCTCCACTGCTCGGGGTGACAGCTCAGCGTGCTCTACTGGGAAGAGCATTCCCAATCGGATCATGGACAGCCTCCCTGTCAGGTTGCTTTGGACCCTGCTGGCTCCTGGCCTGGCTGTGTCCCTTATTTCAATGTCCCACATCCCAAAAAGAAGAAACGAAGCTTCTTTCTGCTGTTTCAAGGCTTGTTTTATTTTCCTTCTTATCAAAGTTTCGGAGGCACAGACTGTGCTGTGACCTCCAGGAACACAAGGGCAGAATGGCAATGGCTACCCAAAGCAGGTAGCTTTTATATCTATTATCAACCATTTAGAAAACTTTACTTATTTTGTTATCAAAACCAGTGAATATCAACCTCATTGACATGTCTCCTCTACACTAAATTCTATCTACCAATTAACAAACCACAGGAACTCATGTCAGAGAAGAAAGGAAGAGAAGGAAAAGAAAGAAGAAGAAGAAGAGGAAGAAGAAGAAGAAGAAGAAGAAGAAGAAGAAGAAGAAGAAGAAGANAGCACCTCTCCCACCAGCTTAGCTCCCAGGCTAAGCTATTTTGAGGAATTTTGGGAATAAAACAAACACCCAGAGGAGCAGGAGAAGTTCCCAGGCTTTTCCTGGACACCAACACCTCCTCTCCCCAGATGAGTGGAGTTAATGGCTCTTTGGAGACAAACTGGCCTGTGGCAAGCAGGGATGAGGATCCCAGGATTCTGTGGGAAGCGAAGGCAGCATCTGTGAGATCACTGAAAACTGGCCCCATCATTGGCATGCAACAGAGGCTGAGTTAATCTCTGCCAGCGCCTTACTCGGTTTTGCCAGCTTTTGTTCCACTGCTTTTCTTTGGCTCTGCCTTCAGAGATCGCTATTCTGATCAAATATCTTCTCTTCCTTTCAAACTCTGTTCTCAAATCTATGCCTGCAGCTCCTGAGTTGTTGGGGTTTTTTTTTTTCCCCCTTTCAATTCCCATTCCCATACTGTGTTGTGGAGCAGTACTTACAGTCTGGAGAAAAAACTTGAAGCTCATTCATTTTATTGCCATTGTGAATTTGTAGGGAAGGTATTTTACCTTTTTTTTCCCTAAAGCACTCACGTTTAGTAGTCACAATGTCCATATTGAGCAAAAAATAGTGATTTATTATCTGTATTTTGAATACAGTGGAGTTACACAGGCAATCATAGGAAGAATTTACATTCTTTGGATCTGACCCTTCATAAAATCAGAATTCCGCAAATCAGCTCTGTGAAAGTAATTAGTAGCAATACAAGAGCTTGTGCAATCATTCATGGATTTCAAGGAATATGCAAAGAGACTGAAAGCTGTATCTGAGCTTGCTGAGTAAATTTGTGATGACTTTGAGATCATAATCTCATAAGGCAGTGCATGTTTTCTGAGTGCCTCACCACAGCTCCTCAGGAGTGTTTCCTCACAAAGTCATAGAAGTGAAAGGGGAAGTCTCCATGATTTTCCCCAGCTTCATGAGGTCTGTGAAGATGTCCCTTTTTCTCACAGAGGACATGGTCTCTACCAGGGATTCAGTGCAGACCCCATTTCCCCATAACCTGGAGATTCACTTTGCCTTTTCAGATATGATGATATTGTATGCAAATACTGCTTTTAATTTCCACTCGAGTTCAAGCATGTTGGAAGAGAAATTTGCGCCCAACAACTTCCTCTTCAAGTCAGGGAACATCAGAGATGTTCCCCTCTTCGGCTCTGGTACTCATTTCCTGCTGTTTTCTGGAAGTTTACATGATTTACATGGTTATGTGAAAGTAGCTCCTCGTGAGAGGTCATCTGCTGCTGGAAGTGCCTCGTGAGCAACATTTTGACAGTTAGATTTTACTCAGGACTAAAGGAGAACTAAAGGAGTTGGCTTTGCACCATGAAAGAAAGTCATCTAGATCGAAAAATGTGAGGAAATTTGCACTAACCAGTGTTACTTTCTTCTGAAATGGAGAAAATCACTTCCATTTAACTAAAGCTCCCATGATTCCTATCAAAGAAAAGGGAAAAAAAAAGAATATAAAATAAAAGTTATCAGCCAGAAAACCTGTTTTTATTCCTCTCCAAACCCACAGCACATATCACCTCCATCAACTGAGAGACTCAAGCAACTCCTTTTTTTTTCCTGGGGGTAGAAACAGCATCTGCAAGCTCTGCCCACCACAGGGCTGACCCACACACCGGGAGAAGAGTTTCCCAAGCACTTAAGAGGTAGGAGTTTTGAGATACGAGGGTTTCCTAACAGCTTGGGATCTTAGGTCTGTTGATCAACAGAGCACACCTGATAGCTGCTTTGGAAAACTTCCTCCTGAGATAACACCTATGACGTCTGTTCTGATCCCGCCACAGCACAGCTGGAATTGCAGGGCAATCCACGGCCAGGACATTAAAGCAGGTATTGTTTTGTGTGCCAGGGCAGATAGGACTTATCTCTGCACAAGACTGACTCAGCTAAAACTGAGGTGGGTGACGGATACAGACATCTTCACTTCTAAATGCTTAAAAAGCTTTTTTTTTTTTTTTTTTTCCCCCCAGAGGCAGATCTCAGCCATCTGCTTTTCTTAGTAAGGATATGCATTTCTCTCTCCCTCAGTGTGCAATCCCTTTTCCAGGGCTTAATCAGGAGCCACAAGGTCGAAGTTCAAATCCTAAGTAGGGCATTGACAAGGTGAGTGCCTCGAGAGTGCACTTCCCCCTTCCTTGGGAAGGCTTGAGCTGCACTGGTTCAGGAAAGTAATATCCTCCACTTGGGGAAAGAAAAAGGAAAAGACAAAGAAAAAGGGAAAGACAGAGTGAGAAAGAGGAAAAGAGGAAAGAAGAAAAGGGGAGAAGGAGAAAATAGGAAAAGAAAAGCTGAAGGGGAAGAGGGAAAGGGAAAGGGAGAAAGGAGGAAAAGGGAAAGAGAAAGGGAAAAGGAAAGGGGAAAAGGAGGAAAAGGTGGAAAGAGAAAGGGAAAGGGGAAAGGAGGAAAAGGTGGAAAGAGAAAGGGAAAGAGGGAAAAGGAGGAAAAGGGGGAAGAGGAGGAAAAGGTGGAAAGAGAAAGGGAAAGGGAAAGGGGGAAAGGAGGAAAAGGTGGAAAGGGAATGGGAAAGGGAGAAGGGAGAAGGGAGAAGGGAGAAGGGAGAAGGGAGAAGGGAGAAGGGAGAAGGGAGAAGGGAGAAGGGGAAAGGGGAAAGGGAGGATGGGACCAGGGAAATTATCAAAAATTATTAAAATGTTTTCTTAAAGGGAAAACAAGCCCAACAACAAGTTGGAGAAATATCTGGTACACAATGGCTGAAACACCAGTAACAATTTTCCAGGGCTTTTTTCCCCGATCCTGAGATACCTGCATGGTCAGATGGATTTTTCTTCCCTCGCAGAGCAGGACTAATGAACAGAGGACTAAAGTCAGGCTCTGGGGCAATGCCACCAGTCCTGCAGGACAAAAAAAACCCAGATCAAGGCAGCATTGCCCCAGTGGTGTGAGCCAAGTCCCCTCTGTGCCCTCCCCAGTCTGCTCCTCCTCCTCCTCCTCAGCCACTCTCCTACTCAGAACAGCTTTCCCAGGGCTTGGTGTTATGGAAACTCCTCTCTCAGATCATATGAGGTATTTTAAAACATATAGTCCTTTTATACGTGTGGATCACTCTAAAGCAGACTTCTGTTTCTTCACCATCCAGTAAATCTGAATTTTAAAAGTCTTTTCCTTCCACTAATAGGAGACCTGCAAGGAAAAGCTTTCTCCCTCTTGGCTGCACCTTTTTCAACACAAGGTGGATGCTGTTCCCTGAGATGTGATGGGAACAGGCTCACTTATAGTCTTGGAATTGCAAGCCAGACTTCTGTGTTCCATCTCTGCTGCAAGCCATTACCACTTTTAGATTTTGGGGAATGCCCCATCATGTTATTTTTAACAGGTATTTTTCCTTTTCCTCTTTAACAGAAGTACCTCCCAAACACAATAAAACAACATATGTAAACTCTTCCGTTCTGCCTGTCACCCTTTTCTACTTATTTCCCATTCTTTTTACTGGATACCTACAGAATTCTTTCCTTCAGTCTGTAAAATTTTGGGAATTTGTTTTCTCTGTTTGCTTTCGAGGAGATGCTTTGTGTTTTAAACATTTTTATATGAAAAGAGGCCACTTCTTATGCAGTACATAGACGAGGCCTTAAAAAAAGAATGTTTCCCATCCTCTTCCTCCTCTTCTGCCCTTGAAGTTCAGATCTCAAGACCAAAAAGGCAGTGTGATAAGGAAAGGGAGCAAAGGAAGCACAAGTGTAGAGCAGCACCTGAAAGTCTGAGCGAGAATTCTTCCAGTTGACTGTGCTAAGGTGGGCTGTCACCCTTATCTGATGCAGAAATTCATGTCCTTGGAAGGAAAAATATACCTTAAAAGACATTTGGCAAACAAGATGAAGGACCTGCAGCCATTTGTTAGGTACTGGCAATAATTGATGGCACGTGATTTAAATGAGGCTCTACTATCCAGTAGAGTTATGAGTGTGCCTCCAGATTTGTTGTTAGGAAGTCAAAATGAAATGTTAAAATGAAATGTTAAAAAAGGCACTTTTGGAAGGCTATTTTCCACATCAAGAACTCAGGAGGAGTATGCAATATTCCAAATACGTAATGTTCCACTTTGACAAAAGAATAATTTCCCTAGATGCACTACGCTGGTTCTTTTCCTTTTCTCCTCACTGAAAGCACCATTTAGTCCACGATTTGATTCATAATTTCAGGGATTTCTCAGGTTTCTGTGGGTGTCTTAGCTTCTGTTAGTGAGGAGGATGCTGCCTCTGGCCCTTGCTGCCAGAAACCAAGCAGAGCAAGGGAGGGGGGATAGGAATCCATGGGGGAAGGTGGGAGACCTGCTCCTCCTACAAGGGATTTGCCTGGTGGATTTTCCTTTGTAATTTGGTCACAGCAGCCTCTGGTGGTTTTTGGGATCCCTGCAGGCGTTTATGGAATACCAGCTTGCTGTGGAATGGTTTGTGTCTGAACTATCAGCATCTACTCCCAGCGTGCTTTAATGCAAGACAACTTTCCAAGCTCAGAAAATTACCCCTTTCTCTCCCCTCACGCCCGACTTTACTCTAAAGAACAAATATCTTCCCCAAACTATCGTTATTATTTCCTCTTTGTGCTGGGGATACGTCTTCAGGTTATGTTTTGCTCAGGACACAGTGAAAACAAGGGTCTGCAGCTGAAAGTGAGAGCACACCTGGCCCCTGCTTTGAACCAAACAGTGAAGGCAGGTGCAAAAAAAGTGTCATTATTCCAAGTTTAAAGATAAGAAACCAAGGTGCAGAAAGACTGGTTGCCAATATGAGCAAGGAGCAAGGGTGAGTGAGGATGTACTTCACAACCTATGGGGAAAAAAACCCAAAATATACACACCAGACTCAGCCTCCTGTTTCAGTTTTATACCCAATCTTACACCTCAGGAAGACCTGATTTTGGGAAGAGAGGTGTGGGCAAAACCACGACAACTACTTCCTGCTGTATTCTGGTTTTTTTAAAAAGTATTATATGCACACATTTCTGGCTTTTTAATCCTGTGAGGAAGGGGAAAGACAGGACCGTGCTGCAAAAGTTGTATGCTGCGAGGGAAAATCACAGTGCATGAGCTCTCCCTAGTGGGATCACAAATCCCTGCACCAAAAAATTGTGGCTGCTTTCCTGACAGGTAATTACATGAAAAGAGAGCTAATGATTCAATGAAGGAAATTAATTTTGAGAGTGCCACTCAGTTTTTCTGTGACTCTCCCGGACAAAGCCGTGAGGGTTGTTTGGGGTTTGGGTGTTTGTTTGTTTGTTTTCAATTTTTCTTTTTTTTCCCCCTTTCTGTTTAGTAGCAAATTCAAATTCGTGTGTTCTTGCAGTCTATCAGCATTGCTCTATTTTTTAATAACAAAATTTTTGCTCATGTGAAATGAATGCCTTGTGAAGCAGGGATCTCTTCACTACAGTACACAAATAGTAAATAATAATAGCATTAATAAAAGAATCAAAGCTCTTTTCCAGCACCCTGAATCCTAGAGTTGAAAAAGACAATGGTTGGAACTGACCACGATTTTAGATGAAGAATCAGCCACATAAAGTAACACAGAGACAAATGAACAAACCCCTCGCCGCTCATTAAAAACCTTGCTGGTTTTTGGAATTGTGATTTATTGGTGGTTCTGCAGGAGGACACGGTCATCTCCTTCTAAAACCATGTGCATTTTGGGGATGTATTACCTTCCAGAGAATGAAAACCGAGAGCTGGCAATTTAAGGCACACACACGTTGAAACCAAAAATAAGATATGTGTATTAAACACAGCAGAGGATTAATCACAGCATGAACTGATCAGGAAAAGGAAAAAAAACTGATCATGTTCTCCATCTCCTGGAGTCATCCAGGGAAGCCAGGACGCTGTCCCAGAGGAAGGCTTAAGGACACAGCGTGTGCTGTTGGGCTCTGTTTAAAGGAACTGCGTGGAATTCCCTGGGCTTTGCTCTGTAGGACTGGCTGGATGAGTTAATGTTCTCTCTGGCTTTGAATCCCTGAATGCATGGATTACAAAACCCTAAAAAATTGGGTGAGATTTATTCTTAAAAGTTATTTATGGCACCAGTGTGCTGAAGCAGCACAACAGTTGCTTTCCCAAAACAAAAAAAGAAATTCGTTTTAGTAACCATTTCCAAACACGAGGGTTTTTTGTTGATTTTCTTCATAATTGGATCAAATGGTATTTTTCTGAGATCAAGGCTGGACTCTTTGTGGACATATTTTCAAAACTATGAAGATACTTGTTTTCTACAAAGCAGTACAATCAGATGCTTAAGGTAACAAACAATACTTATGTTCATCTGCTTCCTAAATAATCATCCCTTTATGTTGTAGCATAGAATTTACCGTAAACCTTAAATTCAAATAATTAATGTGCCACTGCATTAAGTTAGTTGAAGAGAAGTTTGAATTCTATTGAATATGTGCATTTTTCTCCCTCTTTTCGTCCACACTCAAAGTTCTTCAATCATTTAAAAATAGCATAGGCACACAAAGTAATTTTAAAAAACAAGTTTATCTGCTTCCAAACATATCTCCTTATAATGTAAAATTCTATAACAGCACGGTGAAAATCGAGATCCAGTCAAGCTTTTTATCCTGTGATCAGTGGAAATTGTCACATTGACTAGAAAGAATTTTGAAGGAAGTGTTGGTTTTAAATTAAATTATTATCTTCTTTAATATCACTGTGGCCTAGAGAAGAATCCGTAGGAATTTTCTTTGAGAGTGAACTGACATTTTCCAGTGCCTTGAAAAACTGCATGTGACATGATGTTCAGCTCAGCACCTTATCAGATATTACACTGTCCTCCTGTGTGGGGTGCTGATTCAGAAATAAATCCTCACTTAATCCTCAGCTGCTTCCCTACCCCAAATCTTCTTCTTTCTTTTTCCTCTAAGAACAGTGGTTAAAGCCTGAAAGAGGAGAGCACTCCTTTCCAGGCCACTCCAGAGTTCTTAAAGCTGAAAGGAGGAAAAGAAATAAGAAAACATGTTTAANTATGGTTTTTGTATAGCTTTATCTGCTGTATATGACAACTCAGACTGTGAACAGGAATTTATGACAGGTCATAAGAAGTACTGACACCAAAAACTCAAGGGGATATTTGTGCATAGGTACAGAGACAGAAGATTTTCCTTTGGGGAAGAAGCAACTCTTGTATACTCTTGTATTTTGAGGAGAAGGTTTTTTTTTTTTCCTTCTTTAGTTCATATGTATTCCATACAATCCCTTTGGCAGAAGGTGCAGAATTTGTCAGGTATTTTAGCTTCTGTGGGCATAGAAGAGGGAGGGAAAGATGGAGAAAGCCTTTAGACACTCACAGAGATGTCACACCTGGTGACTTTGCTGTGTGTTCCTTCTCAACGCCTCCCTATCAGGCAAGAAGTCACAAGAGATGAAACACTTTACACCTTCAGGTGTTCTAACCAGCTGTTGTGCCAAGAGCACAGAAATTTGGCAGAAAATAAAGCTGCTTGCTTTCTAGCTGGTCTTTGGAGATCAGAGGGGCTGGGTATGTCTGGGCTTCATTTCTGATTATAAACAACTTGACACTGTGAGTCTGGTCGTACTCAGTGAGGGCTCTCACAAGCAGAAATCCACAAGTATTGTGATTTACTGATTCTGTCCTATAGATCTGGCTGAGTTCAATTAGTACTTGCACCATCCAGATCTATGAACAGTTACTGAGGTGACAGGAAAGCAGGTTCAGGATAAATGCACTCACTACAGGGTGTTAATATGCATCATGACAGAAAATATAGTAACAGGGACCTGTTAGTGACATATAGACAGAAATATCACATAATAACATAAATGGATATTCCTGAATGTTCTCCAAGGCATCTGGAGCTGCCAAGCTCACCTAAAGGTGTCCCTTTGTTGCCTGATATCAAAAGACAAAAAAACCCTTGCAACAGAATTAAAAGGGAAAGATTTCTATAATTTTTCGTAAGTTTAACAAATGATCATATCTAACAAACATTGTTCAGTTAGAAAAGCAGTTTTTCAGGTAATTATTCCTCAGGGTAGTGCCCCCCACTGGATTTGGTCCAGGGCTTCTTTGCCCCACTTCTTGTTATGTCTCTTTGTAGGTGCTCTACTTGAAAACAAGACTAAACAGTATCTTCAGGAATGTGCCAGAAGGTTAGCTTATATACTCTAAAATCTAAGAGAAAGGGTAGGAAAACTACCAGGAACTGTATAAACACATATTAATGGTCCACAAAGCTACAAATATATGAAAAAAAAAAACCATAAAAAGCAAAAATCTTTAAGCATCACCTTCAAGAGAAGAGACACGGGGTCCATTGACTGATTTCAAGCAGGCAGAGGCTCCTGCTGTCACCTCTTTGCAAAACCCCACTAAAAACCTGTGTTTCAAGGGCAATAGAGTCAATTTTTCTGCCCTTGTGTTGATATAATTGAAGTGCACCCACACAGAGGGGTTGAAGGTGTGTCGTAGTCTTGGACGGCTTGCACTGAAAAAACAACAACAACAAAAACCCAAAAAAAAACCAGCCAAAATACAGAAGATAAAATAATTCAGAGTCTGGATTTAAGGAACCACAGCAGAAGAAACTGCCTGCACATTTGAAGCAGGATTGCAAATATGCAAAAGCAATTTTTCAGCTGGAGGAGCTTGGCAGGGGACAGGAGATCATTGCTGAAGCACCACATAATGGAAAAGGAAGGTTCAGATGCTGGACCAGGAGCATCCAGCCGTGGGATGGATGTCCAGCTGGAGGGAAAGGTACTCCTGCCTCCGTGTGAGTGTGTGGACACACTCCATATGTGCACACCTGCACGTACAAGTGGTGGTTTTAATCATTTTTAAGACAGAAAACACACCTGGATTTTCTATCACCTCTTGAGCGTGTGCTGCCTTTCGCAGGAGGGACAGGGCAAAGGAAATGTTGAGGTGTAATCATAAATAAGAAGAATGCCTGGAAAAGCAAAACTGGCTATCATGAGTCATGGGGGAAAAGTGTTACTGAAGATTTCTATGCTAAGAGAAAGCAAAAATGGATAATAAAGATAGAGAGAAAGCATATTTTTGGTACGAGTCTGCTTTCCTTCTCTTCAGCCCCCCTTTTCCTTCCTTTCTTCAACACCTTAGTTTTAATTTTCACCCTGTGTGTAGCCCATAAATCAGTTAAAATTGAATGATATATTTTCTCTCCTCTTCCCCATTCATTAAGAAATGCCATCCTTCACCTGTTTTATGGAGTACTGCATTGATACTTTCCAATTAATTATGTCTTAGATTCCAGTAAAGGTCAAAATTTGATTCAGGGCTAAAAATTTATAATCAGCAATTGTGTTGGAATATTAGTCCAGCATTTGGTTGCTTCTCCCTATCAGGAAGAGGAAATAGCATCCAGGAAATAGGGGACAGCAATGGTGGGAAGCCCCAGCTCTGGTGAAATCAGTGGGACCAGAATTTGCTTCTCCCTCTTTCTTTTGCAACAAGCAATTCTACCCTTCTCTTACCTATGATATTAAAAAAAAATAAATAAAAATTGTATGTTTCTTAGGTGTCTCACAGTGAAAGAGACTCACACCTAAGTGTCCCACGACACTGTCTGGGGGGAAATACTTGATTTTTAAGTGGTTGTGGGTGCCTCTTCTCCTCTTTTTTACATCCATTAACTCAGAAAGGATGACACAGAGGGCTCAGCACCTCTGAAAATGCCTTTTTCTGCACCTGCCCTCTTGATCAAGGTGAGGCAAGGAAGGATGGAGGCTTGACCCTCCACAGCACTCATTTCTCTCTGTATCAGCCTGACTGCAAGAAGGGGCATTTCTTTTTGTCCTTCATAGCCCTGACATTCCCTAGAGAAAGATGATTCCTCCATATCCCTCCATTTTCAGACCTTGTGTGCCAAGGTCTGATCCCAAGGCCAGGTTTGGGGGTTTTGGTGTTTTGGTGTGGTGTGTTCTGCTGTGTCTCTTCCCGGGTTTAATTCCCATCTGCCAGGAGAGACTGGGAGAGGCTCCTGCCTGTGCTTGCTCTGCTCATCCCCCCAGAGCCTGGCAGGTCTCACAGGTGCTCCCTAGGTGGTCCCACTCCTGATCTCCCTCTGGGATGGTTGTACCTTCAACCCCAGGCTCAGCACGCTGGCACAGAGCCAGCTCCAGGTTATTTTCCAGTGAAACAACCATCCCTGCAATTCACTGGCACCTCCCATCACAATATTTTGGGTTGTTTTCCCCGTTTTCATCCCCTTCTCAGGACATCATCTCGCAAGGAAATGAACAGCTTGACACTGTGCAGAAAAATTTCTTCTTCACGGGGGTTTATGTGAACTTCACTTGTGACATCCAACAGCTGAGACCAACACCATTAAAGTTGTAGTTTAGAGTAGCTTTCTGAGGGGGCCTGCACTAAAAGAAAAGCATGGAGGGGGAAAAAAAATGCATTTTTCTGCAGATGTTAGGGGCTGATGCCTGTCCTGTGATGCCTGGGGCTCAGCATGTGGTGTGCTCCTCGTGCCATGATGGACATGTGTGACCACAGCCTGTCTCTGTCACAGTGCCAGAGAGGTCAAGCCATGCAGGAATGTCTTCCAGACCATCTGGATTAAAAAAAAAAAATCCAATAATAAAAGTAATACTCTGCAGAGGCTTCATATTCTGTCCATCCTCTCTGGCCTGTTTTTATTTGTTGTTGTTGTTGGTTTTTTTTAACTTCTCAAAATGCTGCTGCAATTGCGCAGGTCAAGACAGGATGGCAATTTCAGCATAACAAATTACAGGCTTAACAAATGACAGACTGGCAAGGAGACTGAGGGATAGCTTCTCTCCAAGCCATCCTTTCTCAATTAGCCCAATTTTTTAGCAGAGAGTTGCCTGGATGGTAGAAGGGAGGCAGCCTGAGAAGAGAGGAACCCTCTCAGCTCTAATGATGCCGTGTAACTTAAAACTTTGCTCTGCTGGCTTTGTGGTATCTGCTTGTACCTTTGGGAGAAGAAATGTCTGCTAAGATTATATCTCTGTCTAATGCCTGCCAAGGTTAACTTCCTACTCTGAAAATATCCTATAATTAGGACAAACGGCAGGAACGAGCTCTAATTCCTTCAGGCCCAGTCCCAGCAGATGCTGAGCACCTCCTGTGAATTAAACAGGAACAGGAAGCAGCAGCACTCACTGTTGTACAAGGCTGTGTCCTTCGCTAGATAAATCATTAAAACCATTAAACCATTCAGCATTAAAGATAGATAATAAATACAATAAATACATATTGTGTCTGATGCAAGAGGCCACACATCCCCAGCCAAAAGTGAAAAGGGTCACTGTGTCAGCATGTCCTGACAGAGTAAATCCCAGGTAAATGTCTTTACCCACCTGCCTGGACCTCATCAGCCTCTCCACTGATGGAATTCTCCAGCAGGCAGAGCAATGTGACCTGCACTGGTGAACCATTAGTGACTACACAAGGAAGAAAGCTGTTTCCCAGGTCATAATGCCTAAAAAAGAGCAAGATTTTGAGAAAATAGCAGAAAGGAGGTTTGTGAATCTACGTGTGGAAGAGGTTAGGGTTTTTAAGGCAAACTGTGAAGGTTTTTTCTTCAGACAGAATTTACAGTACTACGGAAGGTGCAGGGTGTGCCATTGACTGTTAATGTCCACAAAAACCCTGCAAGGCATCCTATTCTATCCTAGAAGCCTAAACTTTTGTCTCTGTTGCCAAACATGTCAATACATTCTCTTTCCTAATTGCAGGTGGCTCGTTTTTCACTTGGTTTCACATTTAGGATACGTTTTTCAGGCCTTTTTTAATAAGGAAACAAGTTCTTCTTTGCCGAGAAGATATTAAAGCAATTTTGATATTCCCCCTGTCCTTCCCATACCCCAGCAGATCCTTAGAGAGATATCCATCTCTCTCAGATTAATTAGAAGTTAAATAGCTGAACAGCCTAAGGATGATGTCCTCTGTTGTGCAATGAAGCAATCAGGAATTATTGTCCTGGTTTCCACCCTGTTGAAGCCTGTCTGTCTTGTAGTGGCAAATCCAGTGTTTTCCACCCTGGTAAATTGCTGATTCGTTTCTTTTCCTACAACGGTTGTAAAGATGGAAAAGGTTTTCTTTAAGGAAGGCATTTTGACCTTTTTTATCACTTGTTCCTGCCGTTCAGACCTGATAGAGTGCCTATGAAGGCCAGGATGATCAGAAGAGCACAATAAATATTTCCTCTACATATTTTCTGCTAAGAAGCCTGTGAAGCAGCGTGCAAATCTCATTCTGATACTGCATTTTTGAAACAGAAGTTCAGATGTGTTATAGGTCCAGAAGTGGGGGGTGGAACCAATCCAATGTTTTTTATGACTGAGTCAGGAATAATCTTCTGAAGTCTCCATCATTATCAAAGGAAAACGGAGGGCTGAAGTTGGAGTTCAGGGAACTATTAGTTTTCACTTGCTTTTAGAAATGTGCCTCTCTTGAAACCCTGAACTAAGGAGGAATATTGTTTTTTCTGCTTGACTGTTTTTTGCCACATTTGAAAAAATTCACTGTGTGGGAGTGATTCGCAGACTGAGGACAGGCATATATTGAAATATATACTGACATATGCACAGGGAACCATAAATATATTGAATCTGCTCACAGAAATCCTTTTTGAGGCCCAGCATCACATGTTGGTCATCACACAGCCTCAGCAGGCTTGCTGGTAAGTGTTGGGTCCTGCCAAATTTTGAGTGATCACTGCACATTAACTAGATGAGCGTCAGGATTTCACTCTCAACGGAGGTTTTAGAATTTTTGGCGACAACTTATTTATAAATTGCATCTTCTTGCCACGTAAAGACTGCTGATTGCTTTCCACAGGTAGCACTGTGGTGATAGGGTTGTGCCAGCACCAATATGACATCAGCAGGTGCTTTGGTCAGGCTGGTTTCTTTCACTGGGAGATGAATGTTCTTCATGTATGTGAAAGACTTTATTCCCACGAGCTCTTTTGTCATTTTCATGCTGACCTCTCTTGCTCTTTTAAAATCTGCTGCGAATTGCTGGACATGAAGCAGGAGAAACAGAATGTTGGAGTCTAGGAAAAGCTTGGGAACTTTTCCTGCTCCTCTGGGTATTTGTTTCACCCTCAGAGGTCCTCAAAAAAGGCTTGGACTGCGAACTAAGCTCGTGGGAGCATTTGCCCCAACTTCTGGATGAGCTGAGAGCACCAAAGAAATGAGGAGATGTTGTTTAGTGTATAACAGAATGTGTAGTTGTAGTTTTTAGGTTTTGCTATATATATAATATGGAGCCAACATGGAGATTTTAGGGTGTCAGCTCCTTCATCTTCATCTTCTTCTCTCTTCTCCTTCTCTTCCTTTTTCCCTCTGACATGAGTTCCTGTGACTTGTTAATTGGTAGATAGAATTTAGTGTAGAGGAAACATATCAATAAGGTTGATATTCACTGGTTTCGGGAACAAAATAAGATACGTAAAACTTTCTAACAGGTTGATAATAGATATAAAAGCTACCTGCTTTGGGTAGCCATTGCCATTCTGCCCTCGTGTTCCTGGAGGTCACAGCACAGTCTGTGCCTCTGAAACTCTGATAAGAACAAGAAATAAACAAGTTTTGAAACAGCAGAAAGAAGCTTCATTTCATCCTTTCGGGACATGGGACACTGAAACAAGGAACACAGCCGGGCCAGATGTCAGGGTCCAGGGAAGAACACCTCCCCCCTGACACAGAAGGGAGGTGAGAGGGGGGGAAAGGCACCTCAGGACCTCTTTGAACTGGTGACACCAGCTACTTTTTGGCCTCCTGCTGCCTGCAAGACCTTCTGCTGTGTGATGTGATACAGCTCGTTAGCACACCCAGCCAGGAGCACAGAGTGACAAGAGCAGAAGGGGGACCCCAAACGTCCCAGGCTGCTCCCAGTGTCATCCCAGGGCCACCCTCCAGCCCCCTGGAGCCCAGGGGCAGGTGGGCAGGCAGGAACTCAACCCAGAGGCTCCTGAGGAATGACCCACCTCGTTGTGGCTCTGCCAGGACTGTCCCAGGACAGCCCCAGCCCAGCGTGAAATCCAGCACCAGCAGCAGCCAAGGGTGGAGATGACCTGAGGGAGGAACAGGAGTGGCAAAAGGAGGCGTAACAGGGCAAAAAAGCTCTGGTAGCAGTTGGCTGGTGGGCACAGTTGTGAGCCATGCCCTGCATCCAGGTGAGTCCTGCTCACCCGAGCCTTTCCTTGGTCTCTGGCAGCTCTGTGTGTGTCCCCATCGATGGGGTCTGGCTGCAGCTGCCTCGGAGGTGCAGCCTTGAGGGCTCTAGGGCTCTGTGCCACTGCAGCAGGACTCATCACCCTTGAAATGTGGGCAAAAAATGCAAAAAATATCCAATTTGCCAAGCTATCAGTGGTGGGCATCATGTGCTGGCTTTGGTGTTGAATTGTGCCAAAACCAGTCTGGCTCCCCGACCTTGAACCAACACCTCAATAGTGAGGCAAAGGTTTGGCATATAAGATTTGCCAAGCTGACTCGGAGACATACAATTTGCTGATATATCACTTTACAGTATAAAAGTCCAATTTCACTTTCATCTATTAGGTTCTTCAGACATAGTCCTCCTTGGAGTGTGTGTGTGTGAAGTTGCCACTCCAAGGATCCTCCTTGAGGTCGAGAGGAAAAGACCTGCCCCCAAGTGTTGATCTGGTGAGTTACATCAATCTCTACTTAATGTCTGTTTTATTTTTGGCACCTTTAAAATGATGGCTTTAATGTAATTCCTTTGACCTGGTGCACTACACAACAAACTGCTAGTAGTTTTTGCTTTTTGTACTGTGTAGTCAACAATTCCGATTAACATTTTTTTGTCTAATCATTTGTTATGATAAATATTTCATTTTATGTAAATACATCTGACTTGGCATCTTTAAATCCTGCAGGACTTCACCCATTGGCAAAGTCTGGGGCTAAGACTGGATCCATCCACCCCCAGGCTCCTCTGGGAAGGAGTTTGGAACACGAAGGGGTCCTTGTGGCAGGGCTTCTCTAACAAGCCTCTTGCATCTGGCTTGGTGCATTTTCCCCTTAATGCTTCCAGCAGACTTACATTTTGTTTTCTTCCCTGGAACTGGAATACTTGGGCACAGGGGAAGCAACATCATCATTGGAGGAACATTACTTGCACCAAAACATGGATACAAATGGCTGGATGTGACACAGCAATCATTTTCCCATCACTTTTGCAAGATGTGTTTTGTCCAGTGAAGAAATCTATGCCTTCCTAAACTACAGCATAAATGATTCCAGATATGTGCGTTTTGGAGTCAGTTAAGGCTTTTAATTTATTTTTTTTTTTAAATATAGATCATTATTTAGACACTTTTATTTTTCTGGAAGATAGTTAGCAGCGTCTTGCCATCATCATCATGTTGTCAAATGTAGATATTAATGTTTTTTCCTCAGCTGAGACATTGCCTCCCTCTTCTGCTACACAGAAAATTTGGTCTTTTGCTTCTCATTACAAAGGCCAGTCTAACAAGCACTTCTGCAACACATTTTCTTTACTGAATGGGGTTTGAGCAGCAGTTTTCCTTTCACTCTGTCTTCCAGGCTTGCTGTTCAGCCTAAAATATAAATCTATGATGACAAATATCTCACACTCCTGCATTTGTCACGTTACCAAACTGGCTGTGCAGCAGGTCTTTGATGTCTGATGGAAACTTCTATAGGCAAAGCTCAACTTTTCCAATCTTTGCACAAAATACTTCTCCCTGGGCTAGCTCAGCATGTGCCAAAGGTGCTCCACATTAGGTCTTAATTTAGGTGTTCATCAAAATTTACATTTTCATCGAAAGTGTTCACGAGAATCTGCTTCTATGGGTTAACTCCTTCTCTGCACCTGACTGCAGAGATTAACTTCTTCCACAAACAGCCCTACAGTGCTGCATTGGCTGACAAAAATAAGCCTTTCTTCCACTGAAATAGGTGCATTTACTGAACTTCTCCTTGCTTCTGAGAGTTTGCAAGGCTCACTCAAGTCTTACACCTTCACAGAAGTGCAAGATGCTTTCAGCAGCCTCTGGCAACCACGGGGATGTTTTATTTGACCTCAGAAACGGCACTTCTGAGCTGTGTTGTCACGAAATTGCTCAGAATATAGGTAAAAACTTGTACACAGGAGTAATCAGGAATTGGGCTCACAAAATACAGAATCTCCCTTTCGTCAGGAGGCACTGTTTATTTGTCAAGGTGTTGGCAGTCTGTGTAGCCCAGGTAGTGGTCATTAATAAAACTGAAAAGCTCTGTTTTGGATTTATGACCTCCCCATGACATGAATGTCCTGTGGTAACTTGTTAAATTACACTGGAAGTAACACTTGAAACTGTAAAATAGAGATTTTTCTGAAGCTTGATAGGGGCTTCAGTACTGAAAATTAGTCTCTGCACTGTCCTCTATTATTATAAGTCTTCTTACTAGAATTTTAAAAGAAAATATCCCAATTCCACAGTAATGTTGGGTACTGAACATCTAACTTTATTGATAGGAAAAAGAATCTGTAATTTTATAAATTTATTATAGGTCATTTGATCTTTTCCAAGCAAAATATCAAAACCAGATTTAAAACTCACTGAATAACCAAAGCAACTTTTAAAAGTTCCTTAAGTGAGTAATAAAAGTATGTCATAATTTAACCAATCAGTGAATTTTTATCCTACATGTCTACAGACATGGCTACAGAAATGTAAACAGAGTATGGACCCACAGGAGAGAGTGCTAATGGGTTTTTCTTCTTAATTTCTGGTGCTTTTAATGCTTTCTTTAACCAAAGCTTATCAAAAGTGATACTTCAGCCAGATCTACTCTAGATACACTGCAATACTATTAATTTCCAAACCAGAAAATAAATTATTTCTTGAATGGCAACTTTCCTGTGGGACTTGGTGAGGCGATGTGCCCATGTATATTTTTATGTTTATTTACACACAAATTTCTATGCACATACCTTTGACTTTTGGTAAGAATTCCTTTCAAACCCTCTGCAGATAGGCAACAGCTGTTTCAGATTAACTCAAGCTCCTGGAATTCAGATGCACTTGACAGGAATTGGACTCCTCACCAAGTGAGCAACCACAGTTCTGTGTCTGGAAATCATTACACATCTGCCACTTGTAAGTGCTGCAGCATGACTCAAACAGAGCTGCAGAAATTGGTCTCACAGCCTATATGATCTCAGATCTGTTTTTTCCTCCCTATTTGCAAGAAAGCCTCTTTCCATTTAATAAAATATGGCTACACTCACATTCAGTCATGCAGCAAAAGCAGTGACAGCCAACATAAAAACTACCTTTTTTTCTGTATTTTAGATAGGGAAGTGCAGCTAGATAGCTGGACTGAAAAAAAGATATGACACTTCTGCTTGTGGATCAGGACATGGGTGTTTTCTGACAACATCTTCAGGAGCATGGACAGGCAGAATTTATTCTCACTTTCTCCCCAGAATGAAAGCAGTGACATTTTTCTCTTTGAAAGGGGAAGTTTTCTATGCAGCCCTTCAAAATCAGCTGCAAAACCTGGACCTCTAGGAAAAATATTATTTGCTGTTTGAAGAAACACATAACCCTGAATCTCTGTATTGTAAATTTGTTATGCTTTGCAAAAAAAAACCGAAAACAAAACAAACCACACCAAACAAACAAACAAAATAAAGCATTTTATTGAATTTTTCATCTTAAATATCTGAGTGTTGTTCACTTGAATTCATGCAATCCATGAAAAGAAGTCTTCTGTAATGTCCCCCTGCCAAGTGAGTTTTTTCCCTATTTCTACACTTTCAGCTTTACAATCTATACAGTTTAAAAGTGCATTATTTCCAAAGCACTCATTTTTTTTTCACTCTTTCTCTTTTGCCTGCATCACCTGTCACAGACAGGCACTAAAGCCACAGGAAAAACAAGCATTTAAACCTCTGTCTCTGCTTGTGCACAGCACTGCGAGAGAGAGAAAAGAGAGAGGGAAAAAAAAAAGGAAGATAAATCCTCTCACTTTACTTTTTTAATGACTTTAATCCATAACTTAGGATGCTACAATGATTCTTTCTAGACTTTGTGTATCTGTTAGGTAGGCCTTGTAAGCCCCACTCAGGCCTTTGTCTTGCTGCCTGACACCTCATTACCCTCGAGAAGAAATATGACATGGCTCCCAGGCAAGGGGAGATTAATAATTACTTACATTGAAGGTATTCTCTTTCTGCCATTCATATTTTTCTTCACTCAATTTTCCTATTAAAAGTGAAAAACAAAGACAAGGACTGTGCACTTTTCCGCCTTTTTTCTTTCAATCTCTGTGGATGGCTGGACTTTCCTCAGAGGAAAGCTCCTCTGGCATCAAAAACATTTGATCCTCCACGTTCACCCTGAATAATCTTCCACATCAACAGAAGAAATAAAGGCTTCCTACCATTACTTGCATGCATAAGATCAATTCCTACCAGGACACAATTTAATACATCATATTTAATACACTTTGGGCTGGAAATTTTGTGCCAACGGGCTCACAGTTCAGGTGTTCCTCATGTGGCAAAAGAAAACAAGGCAATTCTTCCATAATTCTGTAGTTTTTTAGATGGAATAATATATCAATGTATTTACAATCAGCAGAAGTAATACTTGCACGGGTTGTTTTTTTTTTTAGGTTAACAGGCAGACTTCTAAAGCATGTGTTTAACTCTGCTCATATCCAAATTAATGAGTCTTAATTGCTTTTCTGCATTAGCATGTGAGTAATGTCCACTGTGTATTTAATCGTGCTTTTAAGAGTGAACATTTGTAGCTCAAGCTTTGTTATAAATCCATTTTAAGTCCTGTAAGAAAGAATATTTTTATTTTTTTATTAAGCCATGCGCTGCATGCCCCAGCTACTGTGATGCAAACTAAAGAATGGATTATATCACAAATGTAAGTAAACAGTTGTGGAAGCACTAATATTTGGAAAAATAGCAGTAGCACACAATTAAATATTGTTTATGCAATGACATTACCAAACAAACCACTTCTTAATACCATTATTTTTTAGTAGAGATGTTATACTGGTTGCATTTCTAAATTTGTGTGATGAATAACGGAAGGAGAAACTTCTCAAACTGCTGCTTTTAAAGAGAAATTAACTCCTGTTAATTCTGTCACCTCTGTCAGACACACGATACAAGAAGGAACAAAGGGACCAATTGAGAATACAAAGTGTTAAACCTTTGCTTTCCTCTCGCTAGAATTGATTTAAACTTTTGGCTGCTGGTGGGGGAGAGAATTTTATTATTGGTTTCTGTAGGTAAAGTAATATACTAATAATACAATAGTATATTATATTAGTAATAGTATAATATATTAGTAATATACTACTAATAAATATT
>VZRF01015553.1:6334-71577 GCA_013396875.1 Vireo altiloquus | reverse complement strand
CAGGGAATGGCTTCCCAGTGCCCCAGGGCAGGGCTGGGTGGGAGATTGGGAAGGAATTGTTCCCTGGGAGGGTGGCTCAGGGCTGGGATGGAATTGGCAGAGCAGCTGTGGCTGCCCCTGGATCCCTGGCAGTGCCCAAGGCCAGGCTGGACACTGGGGCTGGGAGCAGCCTGGGACAGTGGAAGGGGTCCCTGCCTGTGGCAGCGAGTGGAACTGGATGAGCTTTAATGCCCCTTCCAACCCAGTCTGGGATTCTCAGAGGATATAAGGAATTCATTCTGTGAGGAATTTGTACTCAAGAGTATGAGGTGTTGATGGTGGTGTACAGACAGGAAAAGATTTCAAACTAAGATCAGTGTTTGAAACTGCTTGTAAGGAATTTTATTTTCTCCAGTTATTTTGATCTTAGCAATATAATTCTGCGAAATTAAGCGCAAAACAAGTTTTTTACAGAAGTGTTCCATCTTTTTTTATTTATGCTGGTTTGGGGGTTTTTGCATTACACTTGAAGGTAAGGGTTTGTATTTCATAATGTGGTAAGTTGAATACTTCTCTTTTCTGTTTGCTGTTTGGAGAAAGAAGAAGCAGTGCCATGTTGACAGAAGCAGTAAGGCTTAAGAAAGAGGCTCCCTGAAAGTGAAGGGAGAGATCTTATTTTTAAAGATCATGGGACAGCATATAACTTTATGATAAGAAATCAGTCAGGGAATAACTGAAATTATGAGTAAGAGTGTTTCTTATTTGTGTATCAGTGGAATGATTTTTTGATGAGGGGTGTTTGTTTTAATTAATATGCCACAGTTAATCCATGGTGTGTGATTGGTTTAAAGGAGGAAAAATGGGTGGTTCTGTAAGGCCGTGCTGTGTCCCCAAGCTGGTCAGGTGTTGTCCTGAGGGAACCAGGATCACAGAACCCTCTTAGTCTGAGCAGCATCCCAGTTTTCTCAGTTTCGTTTTGGGGTTTATTTTTGGTTGTTTGGTTTTCTCACTTGAAACTTCAGAGAGATTATTAACTTCTCTGCCGTTAGACAAACCTCTGGTAGGTTGCTGTGTTATTTTGGTAGTTTACTTTTCTTAGAGCTGCTGTGCATGTTGTGTCTTTGTCCAGTTTAGGAATATTCACCACTTTTCCAATCTCATAATTTTCACTCAGCAAAGTTTGCCTTAAGAAGAAAAGTGACTCCTGACATGTTTCTGTGTCAGCCATGCTCTGTTTCACGTTCACATGCTCAAAATAGAGGAGTTTCAAAGGATGCTCCTTTGCTGTGGCCCAAGAGATGCTTGTGGAGGAATGCACAGCCACGTGGGTTAGAAAAATGTATTTTAGCTAATCAGCGACTTGATGGCTCTTCTAATTTCCATGAATAACAGGTTTCAATTCACTTTTTCACTCCAGAAGCCTCACGCTGGCAGTGATTCATGCAGGCCCTTCCAGAGCAGCATCTCCTCCTGTGCTCCCAGTGTTCCTTACAGGACCACCAAGAGCGTGGATTCCAGCGAGGAGAGCGGCTCCGACTCCGACGACGACAGCTGCCTGTGGAAGCGAAAGAGGCAGAAGTGCTTCAACTTCTCCCCTGCCAAGCCCGAGCCCTTCCAGCTCAGCCAGAGCCACCAGAAACAGACTGCTCTGCGGGGCAAGAAGGTCAACAACATCTGGGGCGCGGTGCTCCAGGAGCAGAACCAGGACGCGGTGGCCACTGAGCTTGGGATTCTGGGCATGGACGGTTCAATTGACAGGAGCAGGCAGTCTGAGACTTACAACTACCTGCTGGCTAAAAAGCTGATGAAGGAAGCCCAGCAGAAGGAGGCAGAGACTTTAGATAAAGAGCTGGATGAATACATGCAGGATGACAAGAAGACGTTGCCAGTGGAGGAGGAGAACGGGCAAGGCTTCCTCAAACGGAAGCGGCCTGTGAGAGATAGACTGGGTGAAAGGCAAGAGATGAAATACAAGGGAAGGTATGAGATAACAGAGGAGGATTCAGAGGAAAAAGTGGCAGATGAAATTGCTTATCGGTGAGTTTAATAATGGCACCATTTTCACTTCACTAAGTATTGGTGGTTGGTGAAGGAAGAGGGGGGAAAAGCTCCCCTGCTGCTAAATAAGGTGTCACACCAGATCACAAAAAGCATGAGTGCCTCATGTGTATTCCCAAAACCCTGGGATAAAAATGCATCACTGTGGCTGGTGATCTTCTAGAAACATCCAGTTAATACTGCCTGTTTCTTTGAATTTTTATTTAAAGAGCCACCAGGATGGTTTGTTATTTGAGAACAGTGGCAAGGAAAAATTCTGCTTTTCATTATACAGATTTAGTAGCAGCTTTTCTTGGGAAATAGCCTGTGGTTGGAGTTGGACACCAATGCACACATGCTGTGGTCACCACAAAAATCTTGGTATAGGTTCTAAACCTTTGAAACTGGAAGTAACTTGGACTGTGCAGTGTTTTGGATGGAGGCAAACAGCCACACTCCTCTTTCAGGGGTCCAAGGGAAGAAAATTAGGTTAAATAGGGAACAAGACGATTTACTGACAGCTTGACATTTAAATAAAACCTGGGATAATTTGTCATAGTTGTTTTTATACATGTGGTATTACTTCAGAATCTGGCAATGCTACAGCAATTAGACCATTATTAATGCTGTTAACAGTTCTGGGTAGTTTCTCATTTATTAGTTTGAAAACTTTCACCATATCTTTTGCAGTAAACTCCCATTTTATTGTAGAGAGCTTCACTGAAGTAGGGCAAAAGCCTCTTTTTTTTTTTTTATTGTAGTGGAGGCATTGAGCTGTATCAGTAGGGTTCTGGTTATAGTGTAATTTTTCTTTGTTGTTTTGTTTCCTTTTTATCGATTTTCATAGATCAGTCAATAAACTGATTACTTCTTTGTTATGTACGTTTCTCTGAAATGGTCCAGATACAGGGGAACTTTTACACTTCCCATTTTCTTCAGTTGCTGATTTAACTGTAGAAAGTTAATTTTAACTGAAGAAGCTAACTGAAGAATTTTAACAAGAAGCTTTCATACTTTAATTTCAGAGCTCTATGCAGGTCTTTGCAGTTTCATATTTGGTTTGATATTTCATGCATCAATAGAAGAAAAATAACCACTCAAAGCATTTTCATTGAAACAAGTTTTTAAAAAGCATGCTTTAGGGAAAAAACATCCCTCAGTACTTTGAAATCTGATTCAATAAACCATTTAAATGCATTTGAATACACAGACTTCAGCACAAAATGAATTATTCATTTGTGGAAGTTCCACAGTCAGTTATACTCGAGAAATTATCGTGACAATAAACTTGCTGCTTTTTCTTTTCTCCTCTGCTCAGACTTTGTGAGCCAAAGAAAGACTTAATTGCTCGAGTAGTGAAAATAATTGGGAAGAGAAAAGCCATCGAGCTGCTGATGGAAACAGCTGAAGTAGAACAGAATGGTGGACTGTTCATCGTGGTAAGGAAAATGTCATCCTGTGGGTTTGCCAGGGACGGGGAGGGCAACACAACTTTTTACTTGTGGAATATTCACACAGTGCTGTTCCGAGTCTCTCATGCCAGACGTGTTCTCCTGGAGTTTTGTGGCCTTCCCTTGCCGTGAGACTCCCTTAATAAACACTCATGTAAGCTTCCAGCAGGATTTGAACAAACAATAAGGTGGAAATTACCCAGGTTCTTGTGCTGATGCTGGTGTGTGATTTACAGGGATAACGTTGTGCCTGTTACTGGGGCTCTCCTTGGGATCTTTCCCTCACAGACTTAAGACTGAAAGAATCTCAAGCTTGAATAAAAACCAATATTTCCAATATGCCATTTGCAATGTAACTCCCAAAGGGAAAACTCTTGGCTTTGTTATGGAACCACTGGCTTGTGTATTAGCAGAGCAAACTGAGCACTGATTTCTGCTGCAAAAGGTGCTAAAAGCCCTGTACCCTGTGGTTAAGTTATCTGTTTCTTGGTGTGTTTTTATTCTTGTTAAATAATAAACCTCAGTGCAAAAAACACAGTAGATGAGAAAAGCTGTGGGTGAGGAAGAAGTGGATGAGCACCAGGAAATAACTTTCACTTGATTACAATTTACATCTTTTAAGTTCCATCACTTGGAAGTAGAGAGGAGGGGAAAACTAGGAGGGGGACACAGTCTAAAAAAAAAAAAAAAACAAAATAAATTTAAAAACCCGCCCTCCTTCAGAAAAGAAAAGGCAACAAATTCCAGCCAGCCAATTGTGTTAGAAGCATTCTGCTGTCTTGAAAGATAATTTAATAAGTGTTTGCAGAGGAGATGAAGGGACACAGCTCCTGGTGGTGCAGGTTGCTTTGGATGCAGATCAGAGCACGCTCTTTGAAAGGCAGATCACAAAAGACACCGTGAAATGCAGGTGATAAAAACATGTTCACATGTGCTGTTTCAGGAACCTACTTAAAACCTGACCTTCCCTGTTCTTGGAATTTTTAGATTGTATAGTTATGTTATGGGTCAGCAAAGTATCACACTTTGCATAGTATCATCCAACACACAAAAAGTGTTTTATTCTGCAAATTTTAATTGAATAATAGCATAATAATTAGCACTTGTAATTTACAGAGGTTTCAAAGCTGAGCCCATTCCACATCTCAGTACTGCACTGCTGCTGCTGCACTGAAAACTGCTGGATCTAACACCTGCTGGGTGGGGAGGAATATTAAAGTACAGGTTGTGTTTCCTGTGCCTTCAGAAGAGTTTCAAAATCCTGTAGATAACCTAGACAAGTTGTAGTATTTCTGAGCACAATTATTAAAAAACCCCCAAGATAAAAATAATTTTATTAAATTCATTTTAGACATTTAACTGGGCTTATGTGTTAGGAATGCTCTGAGTATTTAACCTAGTGCATAACTTGTTGCAGATAGCTATGAGAGTAGTTAGAATATTATTAATATTTTGTTTCTTCACTACCAAAATCAGGTTTAGTGTGTAGTTTTAACAATTTAGCATTACGTTCTAAAGGAATTTTTTTTTTTGTAACTCCATAATTTTCCTGTCCAGATGTAGCAGACTGGTTGTTGGCCTTCTTATGACGAATTCACTCAAAGATGAGACATAGCAAGGGTTTTTTTCATGTGATATTTGACACACCAGAACTTAAATGGGTTTTATTCTGCCTCAACACTGAGTGTTGCCTCAGAAGCTATTTTTTGTCAACTCTTATCATTAAGCTTGCTATTCCTGATTTCCTCTCTCCCTATTAAGAATGGCACCAGGAGAAGAACACCTGGGGGCGTTTATTTAAACCTGCTGAAGAACACACCGAGCATCAAAGAAGAACAAATCAAGGTAAAAATGTCAGGAGTGCAAATGTACATTCTAGTTTTGGGTTTTTTTCTCTGATTAGAAATGTCACGATTGAAACTCTTAACTTCTAGAAGATTTAATGGTGTTCCATTGAAACCAGGCTTTCACATTCAAAATACAGGCAAAAAAATAAAAGACCTACCCAAAAACTGTTGGTTTGCTATTAAGTCTAAGCGGAGAGAACTCACTTTTGCATCTTGCCAGTCACAAAAACCTCTTGAGGAAGATGAGGTTGTAGAGTTTGAATGGGTAAACATTAGATTTTCCTCAGTTTGTATACCTGTATTCCTTACAGCAAAGTTAATCCATGTTGTGTTTCTCCCCTTGGAGTTCTGTGTCATTGTGCATGGATTGGGTGCAGTTCTCTTGAGAGAATATTTCTGTCCTGTATAACTCCAACTATAGCAGCAGGCAGAATTTCTCATTAAATCAGTTGATGGTCTAAACCTAATCTGAATTGCTCAATGGCGTCATCTGTGGTGCTCTCTAAATCAGTTTTGTAAGCTTGTTAACATTATTTCTCTGAGATGTTTTAACTCTAAGATGTGATTTTTAAAATACCAACCTTTTTTTTTTTTTTTTTTGGCATATGCTATTTCAATAGAGTTTTTTGGTGAAAAAAAAAGTATTTTATTTTGCTTGTAGGTGGTTACAGGTTGCTCTGGAAACCCTTCTAGGGTACTGGGAACTGAGAAACAAATCAACATACAGTGTGATTTTTTGTTCTATGTTTGAGAAAAATGAAACAGGAATAAAAAGACCAACATAATTTCGTAGCTTACAGTGGTCACAAAAAATTTAAGAAGTTGTAAGATTGATCACATTACTCTATTACAAAAGAAATTTTCTGTTCAATCCCTCTTCCTTAAGTGCAGCCTTTTCTCATACTTCTGCTCTCTTTAGTTAAAGTACTTTAGTTAAATATTGATCAGTATTTGTAATTTTTTTTAATTACTTCACATTTTCTTTAGGAAATACCAGTAAAATGAATACGCAAAAATCCTTTCGTTGTTGTTTACTTGTTTTCTTTCAAGGAAATATTCTATCTGGAAAACCAAAAGGAGTATGAAAACAAAAAGGCTGCCAAGAAGAGGAGGTTACAAGTTCTGGGGAAGAAGATGAAAAAGGCCATCAAGGGGCTTAACCTGCAGGAATATGATGATGCCTCTCGTGAGACTTTTGCCAGTGACACAAATGAGGCTCTGGCTTCCCTGGACGACCTGCAGGAAGGGCACCACGAGGCAAAGATGGAACATGAAGATACTATTGAGATTGATAATGCCCATGATTTGGAGATATTTTAAGTACTAATATTCTTGATAACAGAATCTCTATGAAACATGTTAAATGAGCCTTTCTTGTAAGTCCCATGACTTCTTGCTTTCCAAGCATGGGGAATACTTGATGCTGAAGGACAGGATGTAATTCTTAGGTAAATTTAATAGCATGAAAGACTTTCAATTGTCCTGTTACTTGTTTGCTGAGTCCTCAGAAACTGTTAAGATTTTTCTAGATAACAGTCCTGCGTCACCATGTTCCTTAGAAAGTGTTTTTAGTCACATGTTAGGTTAGGAGTTAAGGCTATGTTTTAACCAAATACTTCTCATTTTATTTGCTGAAGCACACAAAGTCATCAAGTGAGCAATGCTCTTTACTACAGATGATTTTAAATTTACTATAAATTTAGTCTTGAGATAAAAGATCATGTATTCTTAATGTGGCAATGTATTGACAAAAACAGCAGTATTTATAGGATTAAGACCTGTAAAAGTAGATTGGTTCATGAGATAAACTTAATTTTAGTGGTCAGTGACCTTTGAATAACAACCTTGTAAATAAGCAGTATTGAGCAACGTATGTTTCAGATTTCTGCAGCAGTTTTATCCTTTGTATTCCAGTGGTGACTTGAGCTTCCTACCTGTTCTGTCTAAACATTTCCCATGATTAGACACACGCCTAAGTTCCATGGATCTTTTTTTGCTTGAAGACAAATACAGCTGAAAGCTTTCAGAGTAGTGAGATTTTACTAAGCTGTGTTCCCTTCAAGGGTCTGGAGACTGTATGTGCAGATATAAACCCTTTACCTTGCAGTTCCTGTTTCTGTCCTCATGTGTGCAGTGAGATAATGTGCAGCTTGCAGAAGATCTGGAGTTTTCCTGTGCTGACTCTTGCAGGGGATATACTTTTTTTTTTTTATTTTATTTTGATGCAGAACACTCTTGTATAGTTGGTTAGTTCAGCTGAAAACAATTTTTATGTTGAATGTTGTTTTTAATATAGCTGAAGAACACGTGCAACACTGATATGTATGATGTCTAAAGTACTTTGTCATTAATAAGTTGTGGCTTTTTTTGTGACTAGACACTATTCAACCCAACTTTTGCACATAAATTTTGTTCACCTTGAGTTTCAGAAAGATTGTCACTAAAACACATTATCAGTTTATAAGATTGAACGAGTCAGTACTGTGAAAAGCTGGCATTTAAAAGATTGCAGCATTTGAAGAATCACTTTTTACACATAACAGCACATTCCATTACCTGCCTTACTAAATCTGAGTTTTGACTTCTCTCCTTCTTTCCTGTTCATGTGTCAGAGCTCCTGATTGTTAAAAAGTTACTCATCAGATGTGCAGCATGCCTTTGCTGGTGGTATTTGCTCTTGCTGAAGTAACAAAATTTCTTATTTTTTCATTAATTTTCCTAACCAGTGATGGTCAGAGTAAACCGGTAACTCCTGCAAGGGAAACAGAATTTTTTTCCTGTTCAATTGCTTTGGAACTGTGCCGTTTGATCCTGGTTTTGGGAACTGCTTGGGGATATGTCTTAACTGTTTTCTGGATAGAATCAGCAAATTGTAACATCTAAGCGATTTTTTTTATTGTTATGTAATTTGCACTGTGTATTTTTTTAATGTTAATATTTCTAACATTGTTTTCCTGGGCAAAGGGTACTGAAATGGTGTGTAAAGTGTTGTCTTTAACAAAAGGGTGATACAAACATTAGGGTATTGGAGAGGGCAGTGAGGATGGGGAGGGGTCTGGAGGGGGAGTCTGGGGGCTGAGGGCAACTTGGTCTGCTCAGCTGGAGGAGACTGAGGAGAGACTTTGAGGTCTTCAAAATCCTCTGGAGGGGAAGAGGAGGGGCAGGCACTGCTCTCTTCAGTCTGGTGACCTGTGACAGGACCCAGGGAATGGCCTCAAGCCGAGTCAGGGGTTTCAGGTTTAGGTTGGATGTTAGGAAAAGGTTCTTCCCCCAGAGGGTGTTTGGGCACTGGGGTGGGCTCCCAGGGCAGTGGTAACAACACCAAACCCAGCAGAGTTCAGGGGGTGTTTGGACAACGCTCCCATCGGGTAGAGGGTGGGATTGTTGGAGTTGGAGCTCCTGCAGGGCCAAGAGCTGGGCTGGATGGTCCTTTCCAGCTCAGCAGATTCCTTCAGTTTCCTCCCAATGTCTTGTCTTACCTTGTGGTTTTCCTTCCCTGGCTTTCAATGGAGTTCTGAAAGCAAGCCAGTTCAAAATGATGAGTAGCCATGTCTTCACTCCTGTTCCACCACCGATTTCCTTCTGTCTCAAAGAGGTGGCATTAAGCAGCACCAGTTTTTGTGTGGTGCTGCAGTAGAGACAGAGGTTTTCTCTCTCAACTCCTGCTTAATCAACTTTGGTCTCTCCTCAGCTGGTCCTTGCAGGGAGGGCATGCCTGTGGTCAGCTCTGAGCTGTGTTTCGTCTGGGAACAGATCTCTGTGTTTAGATTTTGGTAGGTGATGTTCTGCAGATAAAAATGCAAGCACAAGGGCTAGGTTTTGAGGTGCTGGGTTTTTCTGATGAGCAGGTGTGGCTGAGGAATTATCTTTGCTGCAAATAAGGACTCTACTGGTACGAACATCACCTTCCATCCCAAAAACTATAGAGCATAATGAGCCACCTATTACACCTGAAGATGCTACAATGAAGATCGTGATGGTGAAAAAATGGTGAAAAAATGAAGGAAATGTGCTTTCATCTGAAAACACAATGCTCATTTATAACCAAAGACCTTTTCCTACCTTGCATCCAGAATTCAAATTGGAAAACAGTGATTTTTCGGTACCACAGGAAAAAATAATTTATTAACGATTCAGTTTTACTGTGGCTCTTGAAGGCATCATTTGAAGTGCAATTGTAATTTTACAGATTCTCCTTCCCCTTCCAAGAAGATGATCTCATTAAGGTGTTCTTATGCCCTCAGGGCTCATTAACTGCTGTTTGCCAAAATTCTCAATGCGGAATGACGCAGTTCAAGGCACAAAGGTGGTGGGAAAAGGAGATGATTGTATTAAGTATGACATTTTCTGTTAGAGAGGAGATGAATTCCTTGCATTTTTTCAGAGTAAAGGTAAAGGTGTAGACTGAGTAATAAAGACAATTCTTGAGGTTTTTTTTTAAATTCCAAGGTTTTATCAGTCATAAAACATCAATGACAACCCCTTTTATTTAATCCCCTTAACTTAGACCATGCTCTGACTCAGAAAAGTCTGTCACAGGCAATATTTAAAAAAAAAAATGTTTATTTCAATGTACAGAGAAGAATTCATGGCTCCAGTGAATACAGGCTTACTTTGTGCCCCGCTTCTGTCCCTAATTCTTACTGGTCAGCAGAAGGAGATCCAAGCCTTTTTCTGAACCACTGTGAGGCTTCAGTGGATCTGGGAATATCCAGTCTTAAGAGCTTTGGCATCATAGTTTGCTTAAGGGATTCAGGAATGTGGCAGAGGCAAGGACTGCAATTTCCTGGGACCACCTCTTGGATTCAGCAGGCAGCTGGAAAACATGTGGCCACCTTTGCAGCAGCTGTGGCCTCTTGGTGATTTTGGACCTATTTGTGACCCACCAGACCTAACTTCTTGCAGAAAAAAGCTTTATTTAAAAATTACATATTTGGTAAAAATTACATATTGGTTTCTTATCTCCCCATCTGCAATGGTGATAGATGTCTCTTTTTCTGAGCTGTGGGAGGAACACTCAGCTTTGATACATTTAATTAAATTACATTTAATTTACATTGCCCAGCCAAATGCATTTCTAGAATCACAAACATCTGGACCTAAATACTGACAAAAATGAGGAATGTGTATCTGAAGTTACAACAGGAGACTACACACAAGTTAGCTATTCTAGATACCTTTTGGGTTGTTGGGGTTCTTGTTTCTATGTCTGCTTGAGCAGAGACATTTATTTTTCATTTAATTTATAATTTCATTTAATTTATTTTTTTAAGGAAACAAAAAAAGCACAACAACAGCTTTGTATCATTAAATATATACAGAAAAAAATATTTATTATCTTGACAATGTTTCCCTAGATAGAATATTTTATTAATTGAAAACTTACTAGTGATTCAGAGTATCAGCATTCTTGTTTACGACATATCCCTTTTGAAAGGTACTCTCAATTTTCTGCAGAAGTTACACTTTTTTAGGTTGCCATCTGAATTTTTCATTTGTTTTATCAGGTGATTAATGGTGTTTGTGTTTTAGGGGTTTTTTCTCCAATTGACAATACAGCTATTTACAGTAATTATTTTACATTTGCTGTTTACTGACAGCTTTTCAGACACTGGAAAGTCTTTATTCAACATAAAGAACTGTGTGAAATAGATCCTGGACAATCATTCCTTCTTGGAGCACCAGGAGAGAGACCTTGCCATGGAGCTGAAAGAAAAATATAAATGCCCTGGGAAATTTTAGTTGCTGGTACCCTCACACATTCCCTGTTTCCAGATGTTGGGCAACTGTGATTGCTTTTCCATGTGGCTACTTCTTCCTCTTACAAAACAAACTGGAACAGGATAGTATGTAATGTTTATATGGCAGACAAAACTGCACCAAACTGTTTGAATTATTTTCTTTATAAAAAAAAAAAATTTAAAAAGCCCACCAGTTTGCCTTTATGTTGACATGCTGTCCTTGGTGAAGAATATGACAACTAAAATATTTAGGACTCAAGGTTTTGGTGGAAAATCAGAATGTCTGTGCAGATGTTCAGGAGCTATGTAGCAGCCCCATCTTCTTGTTTTTCCCTAAGTCTCAAATCTAAAAAAAAAATTGCACTTACACTTATTTAGGAAAATAGATAAAATATATCTTGCACCTTGTGGCTGCTCCCTGGAGAACTTCTGTCACGATGGATAAAGATCTATGGTTGACAGAACCTTCTTCTCTACAAAAGTTGCTACTAAGTCTATTTCCATGCTTTGGGAACAGGTAACACACCTCTGTCTGCTTTTATTTGGTTTTTATTTTTAATGTTATTCCTCTGAGCTGTTTTCTGCAAACTGCTTAATTTCTTATCTTGCTCAGATGTTCCCCAGTGAAAGGCATTCGAGGTGAGTTTCTGTGCCAGAACATCCTCAGTACCTCTCAAAAGACTGGAGTTTTTTGGAGGCTTGGGTGCCCCAGTTGAGCCAAAAGAGTGTAGAGCAGATGAAACACAAGCACCACAGCTGTAAAGTGCAACAATCTGCAGTTTTAAGAATGATGGAATGAAAAGATCAAGGTGTCAAGCAAGTAGGAAAAGAAAGGGCTTTAGGATTCCCTAACCTGAAGATGTATTTTCCTGGGTTCTGCCTGCCCTGACTGACTGCCTGGGCTCTCAGGAAAACTCTGCTCAGCAGCCAGCTCTGGCAGTGACCCCCTCCAGCAGTTTCCTGTAGACAGGTCCAAAAACATTTATGGGATAAGCTCCATGCCAAGGCCCCTCGGGACACCACTTCCTTTCATCTCTCCCTTCCTTCCTGCTGCAGTTTTGTTTACTCTCTTCACAAATGAAAAGAGGGAGGGAGATGTAGACCTGCCGCAATTTTCTCTGTACAGCAACCCTGCAGAGCATGGAGGGCTGTGCGCATGTGAGAGAAGCTGTAAGATTCTAAGAGTCAGCAGCTACCTGAGGAGTAAAACAGATGAGATTAAAGCAGGCATGAAAGAGGCTGTTAATGTAATTAATATATCACTCAGCTGCAGTTAGAAAACCACAGTCCCTGCCCGAGAGATATCTAAGCGTGAAATCAACAGGTTCCTCCAGTAAGCTCTTAAAGATGGGGAGGGGAAGGGAGGACAGGACAGGACAGGACAGGAGTTCCTGTTGGAAGTGACCTATGAAAATCATCTAGCTCAATTGCCTGACCATTCCAGAGCTGGCCAAGAGTTAGAACCTCTTATTAAGGCCATTGTTCAAATAATTCTTTTTAAGGCAGGGTGTCAAGCATGGGGTATCCATCACCTCTGTAGGAACCCTGTTCCTGAACCTCTTCTGAAGCAGCTTTGGACCATTCCCACCCTTCCTGTCGCTGGATCCCAAGGAGATCAGTAACTCCCCCTCCACATCCCATCCTCAGGAAGCTGTGGAGAACCATGAGGTCATCCCTCCTAACTGGACAAACCCAAAGTCCCCAGATGCTCTTCATGGGACGTGAGACCCTGGATGCATTGAAGCTCCTTAATATGGTGCTTAAACTGCCCAGCACTGAACACAGAAAACCCCCCAATGCTCCTTTGGCCTCTCTGAAGATTTTAAGTGCTGCCAGTTTTATGTAGAGGAACTTAAGCCTTCCAGCAGTGAACAGGAACTGATAATGCTGCTAAACCGCCTCTGCGAAATCACTTGATATGAGTAATAGAGTAATAAAATAATTAAGACTGTTTTATTTTTATGAGGAAATGAGTTTAAGTGGGAGAAGCAGAATTTTCTTCTCTGAAGATGTAATTACTTGCAATTTTCAAACTGGCACACTTTCACAGTGGTTTGGAAATTCCTAAAAATGACTGAAAGTAGATACAAGTGCCTTGATATTTCAAGGTGAAGGAGGCAGATGTTAACAGCTCAACATGTAAAACTTTTAGCCTCTAAACTGAGAACACAACACAGTAGGATTTAATGAGCCTCTTTCAAAAACCTAAAAATTATTTACAGACTGCAGTCCAGAGTTGGTTGTACTGCAGGAAACAAAGCTGTGCTACAGCCTTCATTTCCTTACAAGTCTTTGATTTGCACTGGGTAGAAAAGAGAGAAAAACATTTCCCTTGAAATGTAACCCAGTGATTGATTCTTGGTGGGAGAAGTAATTTCACTTGAGGAACTTCACCACTGCTCAGGGGAGGGGGAAGAGGACTTTTAAGAGCAACACGTGAGAGCATTTCTCCTGTAGTTTCCCTACTCCTTTGCACGGCAATTTCTGCATGCCCACAACTCCCTCCAAGATATTGCTATTTAGCACTGTGATTGTCCTGTAATTCCTCTACCTCACACAAGCACAGCAGAGTGTTCTCCCCAGTGGTCTCTGAGGGTCATCAGACTTCACCGGCATCAGGCAGACCCCTGGGCTATCCTAAATGCTTCAAAGCTATCAGAGCATGATTTGTACTGTTTATTGTACAGTATTTTTGGAGAAACAGAGCTTCTTCCAGGTGGTGGAATGCGGCCTCATCTGGGAGTTTCCTTCCAATCACTGGAAAAAAGTAAAAACATTAAGGGTCTACACACTAAGAGTATTTAAAGTTTTTCAGAGGTCATTCAGGAGACTGGAGAGAAATTGGCTGTTTTTTGTTAAACTGAAAGATACATAGGAAAGAGTTAGGTTCAGTGACTAGTGTTTCAAGCTGAAGATGTGGGAATGTGACCAAACTGAGCAGTTGCATTCCTGAAGGAAATCCTCTGCAGGTGCTGGATAACGTCTGTGAACCAGGAATGTGAGGCAGCTGGGAGGAAATCTGGATCTGGTGTGTGCTGGGAGCACAAGCTCCCCCAGAGGAAGAGTAAATGGAGGGAAAAGCAGTCTGATGTCTGAGAAGTTACAGAGGTGTTATCAGCAGGCCCTGGAGCCAAATTCAGCAAGCCCCAGAGCCAAATTCAGCAAGCCCCACCATCTAAAGTGATGCTGAAATCTAAAGTGATCACTGAAATCCAGACAGAGGCACCCACCACACCCTTGCCTCAGCATGGACAGGAAAATTAATTTTATTTACATATATATTTATTTATATCCAAAAGTAATTCTAAAAAATGCTGACAAAGTGTGTCATCTCTGCCTTCCTCTGAGCGTCGCTCCTGCCCAAGCATTTCCTAGAGAAGGACAGGCATGAAAATAAGCTTTTTTTTCAAAAGGAACTGGCTGTGGGGTTGTTTGTGCAGCTTGAATGTGCTTATCAGAGAACAACAGTATTTACTTTTAGCAGTAATGATAATAAAAAAGATAACACGTTAGCATTGCTTTTTGTCTCCGAGCCACTTCTTTGAAGGCAGTTTTATGATGTTTGTCTGTAGAGATATAATTTTTCCCCTTTAAAGTTCAGTCAGGTAATTATGCAAAAAATTACCAGGGGAGGAGAAAGGAATAATGAATTTTCTGTCCTAAAAAATGCAAACACTTGCAAGTTGAAAGGAATCAATTGATCAGTAAAGGTAACTACTCATTAGATTTTTCAGATATCTGTGAATAGACTCACACTTGGACTTGGCAGTTGATTCAGAGTGAAGCATGAATTTTATCACTCAGGCTGAATAAAAAATAAATTACTTCCTTATTCTTTTTTTGTTGTTCTATACACCGTATTTCTCCAGCATACTATCCTTCCATATTGGTACACACAAGAGGAAGTGGTACTTTGACAGGGCATATTTAGGGGAAATCACTGGCAAGAAAAATTAGCTACATCCTGAAAGGAAAGGCAGGGAAGAAAACGACACATTTTGTTGCTTTAGGTCTCTAGCCCAGAACTCTGGTGAGGATATCTTGCAGGTCCACTATTGCCTATCTGCAAGCATACTTTCAGAACTAAGTAATCTCTGCAAGATGTTTGAGCAATTTTTGGCAAGAGGCCTGAAATATTATTCAGACGTCTTTAAACTTTTGGAACCAGCAGAGTACTGTTTGAGCCTTTGAGAAGTTTGGAAGATGATGAACCAATTCTCAGGGTTCTAGAAGGCATAGGAGTTTTCTTTTGTAGCCAGCATATCAATATCTTAGCTATTACCTTATTTGCATTACACTACTTTCTTCATAAGAACATATAGGAAGTTCATTATCCTTTAAACAGCTTTGTTATCAAAACTTGTTTTTCCCACTCACAAGGCAGAGCACCTTTCAATCATGAGATAACATTTCTGTCTGCTAATTCCAAAACGGCGTTTTATCAGTAAGAATATTAGCTCAAGTTCTTTTTGGTACCCTTAGCAGCATTTAACATTGTTTGCCATTTCAATAGTGCCCAAGACAAGCATGAAGTATTCACTTTTGCAAATGGGTACAGACTCAAATAAGAGCCTTCTGTGAAATCCTGTCCTCTGCTGAGCAGAGCAGATCACATTAAAGTTGGCATGGATGAGCAGTCATTTATCCCTGGATGGAATTTGGCCCTTTGTGAGATGCCATTTGGAATTAATACCTAAATCTCTTAAACCATGAGGAACTAAGCTTTGGGATTCCAAAAATTCTTCATGTTCAAGGCAGCCAATTATCAGTGTGAAATAATTTCATGTATTACTGTGAAATATTTTTACAGTGATGCAAGTAAAAGAATACGCCCCTGTAGAAAATTAACAGAAGACCTGAAACTTACAAAGGTGTGACTTAACAATACTGTCTCCTCATCCTCCTTAGAGAAATTTCTAAAGGCAATGTGATTTTAAATGTAGTTTCTGGTAGTTTAAGCAAGAAGCACTGAAGTGATCAAGAAGCACATGTGCACTCAGTGAGAAAAGGAAGCTGATTTGGGGAAATTAATGCAAATGGTATCACTTTGGCAACAGCTAAGGTCAAAATTCCCCACAAGACACTCACAGATCATGACACTTGGACCCTGATCTGACAGAAAAATAATATAAAATAAAATACAGGAGCATGACTGTATGAGTATACGTATAGGGCTCACTGAAAATAGTTGCAGGTAAAAAAAGATAGTAAAAAAATAAATAATAACAAAAGGATTCTTGTTACAGAACAAATAATCCTATCTTTAGTCAGTGCTTTGTTAACTTAGCAGGTGAGGGGACTGGTGAAGTCTTCCCCTCCCATTCCCACCACAGGAATTGTGATTCCCCGAGCTGAAAAATAAGATTTGGTATTGTTGAACTTTGGTTTATCTCACCTTAATTCCTTAATTCATGCCAGTGCAGCGAGCTGATTTTTTAGAGAACTTGCCAGCTGAATACTGGAGGCAAACACAGAACATTACTTTAGTCACTGAAGCCAAGTGGAAATAAGCAATTTTTCATTTTCTGTAGTTAACTCCAGGGTGCTCTTGCACCACTTGTAATGGATGCAGAGAAACTTTCAGAAGTGAAGTTATTCTATGAACAAATTTATTCTGTGAAAGCAGTTATTAATGAATATCACAGAGATTAGTTTTGCTGAAGTACTCAGGATCTGTACAGTAATGCTCTGCACCCTGATATAGATCCTTTTTTCTGAATAATTTCTCCTGCACATACCTGTGCACTGAAAAATGTTTAGCATGACATTACTGGTAATTCAAAAGGTAAGAGCCTGCCAGTAATGTGCACTTCTCTCTCAAGAAGTAAGAAGCAGCATGCCAAATATAAATACAGCCACAGTTAAAAAGTAATAAAAAATGAAATAAAAAATAATTTAAAAATTAAATCGTCTTAAATTTGCAGGACTAAAATTCCCCTGTATTTGTGGTTACAATGTTGTATTCATAAAGCTCAGAATTAGAAACTTATTACCAAATACACACTGAAACTTCGTTATCAAGTTTTGGCAAATCTTCACATTTGTACTCAAAGATCTTTTTTTCTAAAATGGCTACTTGAGTGCTTGTATAGTTTTCTGGGGATCCATAGTCCCAGCTAACTCAGGACCACAGATAGCTGGGCTGTGAAAAGACACTGCTATGACAGTTTAAAAATTGTAATTTTTTTTCCTCTGCCAAGCAAGATTGAGGACAGTTTGACAGATACAGCTAGAGCAACACTTAAAAAGGGAAGAGGTTCCAACTATCAATTTCAGGAGCCTGAGTGAGTCTCCTTTATTCTGAGTCTTCAGAAAACTCATAAAAACTGAATTTCCACTGGAGAGATACTTACCATAAGGCAGTATTATACAGCTAAGAAATGAAGTTTTCTTCTGGGCTTAGAAGAAAATTTAATTTCATTGAAATTGTTTTGTGGCTTACAGTATTTTCCTTACATCAGTGCTCTGTATCAGAAATCCCTTGACGTGTTGGGGCAATCACAGTTCTTAACTCTGACACAGTACAATTGTCACAAGGCTTCTTCATGAATGTGACTTTTGAAGAATAACCCCACGGCCGAGATGCCAAATTTTAAAATTGTACTTAGTACCTTGCTGACTCATTCAACAAAACCACAAGGCTTTTATACGCCCCTGCATCCTCAAAGTATGAAAACTGGCGTTTCCAATGCCTGCAACACCCTCAGAACAAACTCTGACACTTCTTATCTTTGCAAGCACATAAAAGAGGCTGTTGGTATAAAACTAAATATAAGGACATGTCTGGACCAGAGATCTGCTGCATGTTTATTGTATTTGCACTGTCACCCACAGCAACTCCTGTAGGAGCAGACAGACTGTCCACATTCTAAGATTTTAATGTTTTCACTGAAGGTCTCAAAAAGCATCCCACCCCACCCCAACTCATTCCATCCACATCCTTCCTGGGCTGAGAGCAGCTCTGCAGGTGGGTCTCACCTGAGCAGGGCAGAGGGGCAGAACCCCCCTTCCCCTGCTGCCCACTCTGGGGGATCAGCCCAAGGCACATCTGGCTTTTTGGGCTGCAAAATAAAAAATTTGTCTTATCTCTATTAAGTAGATTTGGTTTGCCAGCCTGAATCCTGTGAGGCTCAATAACACCTGTGTGATCCTTTAGACATAAAACTGCTGACCAACCCTGGGGCTGAGGTTGGATCTCCTCCCTGAGAAAGCCTGGAGGTTGTTTCTGCCACTCCTGACATTCCTGGTGGGTGTCCTGGTGCTGATAATACCAAGGTTATGGCTTCGACTCCTGTATGGGCCACTCACCTAAGAGGTGGACTCTGACGATGCTTCTGGGTCCCTCCCAGAGCAGAATTCTGTCGTTTCTGTGAAACCTTGTCTGAAGTTCCCACAGGCCGCTGGCTCAGTGGCAGGAGCACAGCACTTGCAGGGAGTGTCCTGGTCTTTGCTGCATCCTTGGGCTCCTCAGGATCAAGGCAGTCTGAGCTGTCAGGCAAGAGGTGGTGGGATCGATGTCCATCTCCAGGTGCTGAAGGGCTGTGACCCAAAGAAAACAGAGCCAAGGTGTCTGCAGAGACCTCCTGGCTGCCCCCAGCCCTCGCTCCCCATGCACTGCTGAAGATGGCAAGCCAGCTTCTCCTCACCCTGGTCCCTCAAGTGCCAGGCGGCCATCACTGGGCACAGAGCTCCATCAGCTCCCCGGCACGCTGCCAAGCAGCTCCCCCAGCCCTGCACTTGCCCCTCAGCAGGGCTGACTGACCCCAGCGACCATCAGTGGCACTGGGCCAGGTGGCCACCAAGCCCAGCTGTGAGGGTAGGAGGAGGCTGAGGCCCTGCCCGGGGCATCCCCTGGGCTTGGGGGGGTACAGGAGCCAGGCTGCCCAAAGAGGGACCCTGGGGAATGAGTCTCACCCATGAACCTGAGGGCTACCTCTAGCACGAGGATCTGAGGGTCCTGCAGAGGTATTTGAGGCTCTGTTCAGCCCTGCTCCTGTCCTGTGCCAGCTGCACCGAGCACAAGGGCACGGGCATGTCAGAGAGCCCCATGGCTGTCAGAGCAGTGCCTCCCGCCAGACCTCCCCCCACTGTCCAGAGGCCTCCCTCCACTGTCCAGAGGCCTCCCTTCTGCTCGGTGCAGGGAGGGGAGAGGGCCCTAAAGAGCCCCTGGGGGTTGTGTTGTTGAGGGCAGGAAGAAGAGTGCAGCTCCAGGCTGTGGGCTCTGGGCTGCAGCAGGGCAGGTGGGGCATGGCGGCAGCCCTGGCCCAGCCCTGGGCCTCCTCCGCTTGCTGATCCTCCATGTCTGCTGCGTCTGCACCAGGTGCTCGAGCTCCTGCCGCTGGAAGGGCTCTGGGACAGCAAGGAGGGGTTCCCTGGAGACCTGCAGGACAGCAGGTGCTGGGAGATGGCAACAGCACCCAGGGAAAGGAGACCTCTGGGCTTTGTTCCTGGGGTGATCCCCCCCTTATGGATCCCCAGCTCGGATGTGCTCCCACTGAAGTGTCTTGGGGGTTTCTTGGGGACAGGGATTGAGGCTCGAAGCCATGGCCTCTGACACCGGTGGGGACAGCTGGGAAGCCTCTGGGGACACACCAAGATTTAGCCTCTGTGCTTGGGGAGTGCTGCCAAGCCCTGCTGGGATGGGCAGGGCAGGTGCTGGAAATGGCTGTGCCAGCTTCCCTGTCCCTGCTCGTGTTGCTTCTGCAGGGACCCTTCCCAGGGGCTGGGCTGGGGGAGCGCTGCCAGCGGCCTTTGTGCCATCGCCTGGGACTCCCAGGAAGCGTCAGTCCCCTCTCCTGAAGCCCCCTCCACATGCCCCCATGTCCATGCTTAGCCTTGAAATACATATTTTGGCCACACTGGCGGCCTGGTTGCTCAGGCCAAAGAGGAGCGTGACCAGTGCACTCCATGCGTACTTATTCATCTCCTCCCTGTTGCTGCCCACCCCGGCCCCCAGCAGCCCTCCAAAGAGGTGGATGCAGTGCTGTTGAACACAGGTTTTATTGTATACGAGTAGAAAGGAGAAAAGGTGAGCTTCGGAAATGGCGGCTTCCTCAGGAGGGGCGTGATGGCAGCTGTGCTGAGGGGAGATGCTCTGGGGTTAGACTGCAGAAGAAGCAGTGCTGGGCTGCTGGAATCCATCCTGGGAAAGCACGGCCTGCTCCAAGTGCTGCTCGCAGGGCTGGGCGGAAGGGCAGCTGACATGGCCTAGTGCCTGTCTGGGGGGCTCAGGCTCCCACATCAGCCTTACCCTGAGTGAGGACAGTGTTTCTGCACCAGCTGCACAGCGATGGCCCTGGCCTCTGTGTTCTCCAGGTGCTCCAGCATGTTCCAGAGCACCACCTCCTTCCCAAGAGACGTGCAGTGAGGGCAAGGGAGCTCTAAGAAGTCTGACATCCCGCATCTCTCTTGCCTGTATGAAAGACACAGCTTCCATTTTGTGAGAAGGTCCAAGCCAGCACAGCTTCCCAGACAGGCACCAGGCAGGGAGGGTGTTTGGAGAGGTCATCCCACCTCCTGACTCCCAGCTCAGGCCAACTCAGCTCCCAGCACCCTCCCCATGGCCCCGGCGCCCAGCTGCCAACACGGCTGCCCCGACACCATCTGGGCTCTGTCCAACAGCATCGTGAGGCCCCTGAGCCCACTGCTTGGATACATCAGGAACCTCAAGGCTCTGTAGAGCTGAGTGAATTCCTCTTTCACACTGTTGGAGGCCAGCAGCTGAAAGGAACCCAGCAGTGAGCTCCTGGCAGAGCCGGCAGGGCTGCCTGCACTACTGTGCAGCTCCTGGTCCCCAGCCATAGCTGAGGGCCAACATGACAGGCAGGGCAACCAGCTTCTCCACAGCTGACACTGCGTTGGTGTTCTCCAAGCTTTCTTGGCTGCAGTTCACAATCTGTGGGACCTGGAGGGGCCACAGGTGAGCGTGGTGCTATCACTGGAAGGCAGCCTTGCCCTCAGCCGCCCTTCCCATCCCTCTATGCTGCCATAAAGGTGTTTCAGGTGCACCTGGGCTTGGGAGGGAGACAGGCTGGGCTCATGGGCACAGGGTGCTGGTCCTGCAGAGACCCAGGGTTTGCTGGTGGGCAGGACTGGGGCTGTGCCAGGACACCAGAGTGTCCCCTGCTCAGGGACAGCAGGAACATTCCCTCCAGGGACAGACTTGTCCCTTTTGCATTGTGGTGGGTGGGAGTACCTCCGTGGGGGTGACACAGGTGACACCACAGCAGAGGGAGGAGAGGGGCAGCCCCATGTCCAGTGGCCCCTTGCAGGCAGAGGGGTGCTGGGAAGTGTGTGTGTAAAATCTGGGGTTTCCCTAAACCCTCTGGACCCACCCCATAGCCATCCCCCCTTCAAGACCTGCTAGAGAAGGCTGGCTTTCCACCCCTACTACTATTTTTTGGGGTACAAACACAACGAAAACAGTTGTGCTGAGTAATTATTTAATAGTTAATAATGACAATCTTCCAGATGTGGGTGAGTAGAAGTGAGACATTTTCACCCCAGAAAAAGCACTACATTATTTTCTAGAGGAGCAGCTCTGCAAGTTAAAACCCTCCAGAGCCCCAAACTCTCCAGATTGCTATAAAAACAGAAAAGAGAATTTCTGACTGGCAAGAGAGCAGCATATGTGAGAGACAAGCAGGTTGTTAAGATCTGCTTTTCTGAAGTTCTGTGCTATGCTTGTCCAGAGACATGGAGCACAACAGCTACACAAGCACTCACCTTAACTCAGAGAATCTGGGAAACTCACTGTGCCTGCTGTTACCTGTCACATGCCAGATTAGACTTAGGGCAAATGTTTAATTTTCTTCAAGATGTTTAATTTCGCACTGACTCACACAACAAGTTTGCTGTTCTCCCGTCTCTGAGGGGACAAGGACCTGTTAACTAAGACTGTGAGTTATGATTAATCTGACTAATTCATATAATTAGCCTTTAAAATCTCAGAAGTTGGCAATAATTGGTGTATTTTCTAACTATGCACTTACAAAGTGAATCAAAGTTGTCCTGTCACAGGACCAGCCACAGCAAAGCACTCTCATGTACTAGTACGTTTAAGACCTCTGCAATTTCCTGGCAAAAATTTTTTACCAAAAATTAGTACTTCTGTATAAGCATAAGCCGTCTGTGCTAACAACTGGGTCCTTTAGCAAGAAGTTCTTGTATTTATAGTTTGGTTTGTAGCCTGTTCTACAGAAATGCAACTTTTCCAGTTTTGCGTGGTCTGTTTTAAAGTGAGCCTAATCTGACCTTCATGTGGAACTGTGTAATTATGAGTTCCTGCTTCTCCTTTACCTTCCACAGCTTTTCTCTCTCTCTCTCTCTCTCAGTATTTTGCAATCACTGTGGGCAGTGATTTCAACCACAGCTAACAGCCATATCACTGTTTCTCCCCTGTGGGTAGCTCGGCAGTGGGTGTAGACAATTCCCCAGGCTGTTCTCAGCCAAAACCAAACGCCCATCCCATGTTTTTATCCCTTCAAACACATATCTCTGCATGGCCCAGGGTCTGCCTAAGCAAGGCAAGCTCAAGAGGGGTGGTTTAGATGATGATTTAGACGACGAAGACCAGTGCAGTGCAGTTCTTGTGATGGTTCTCTTTGCTTCTGTTCTTCCTGCCCTGCTTCCCCTGCCCCCTGAACTCCTCAATTCTGCAGCCTGTCACAGGCACATGCTGTGTGTCCACGTCCCAATTGCGTTTATTACTCCTATTTTGGCTTCTCCTGGAAAAAGAGGTCTCGCAGAACACTAAACATAGTTTTCTAAGAAAGTTCTAAGTGTGAAAGATTCAGCAGAAAATTAAAAACAGACTTTCCATTCTACCTGAAACAGCAGTTTAAAAAAATTGCAGAATTTTTTTTTAAAATTTAATTTCTTCATTTCTATTTCATATAGTCATTTATCTCAAACAATACTGATAGCTCTGTTTGAATCCTGGTAAGACAGAATACTACAGTAGTATTTTTAAAGTATTTTTTTAGGAAAAGCTCCAAGTTCTGCATGAGGGAACCTACGAAGGGCAATGTAATCATACTAAAATTGTTGCTATACAGAGCAACAATTAGAATTAGCACATGGGCCATGCAGCACTCACAGTTATCCTTTTCACTTCACTGAAGCCAAAAATCAGGGAGGAGTATTACTATTACCCCATCTGCTCATGTGAGGAGTCTCCAGATTTTGCTCTCTTTCTAAACAGCTGCAGACACCCCCGTGCTCTCTCCTCCTGCCGTGGCTGTTACAGAAAAACATTTCTATTCATTTTTTGTTGTTTTGTTTGGTTTCTTGAAAGCCCAGACTGAAGCAGATACTCTTTTTGACTCTTCTTTAGCAGACATTCCCCAGGTGGAAACAAACAGACAGTGTTTTCTCATAAATACTCAGGTTAGGTAGCATAAAGTTAAATATTTGTCCATTTTTTCTTTAGGAGAACAGTATCTGAATTACATCACAGTAACCCTCAGAGTACGGACACATATGCAGAATGTATTCACCATGTGAATTCTCATCCACTTTAGAAAGAAATACAGTATAAATCCAAATAATTACATGTATATTTAAAATCTATTTTAGCAAGAGTTGGCAACAGCAAAAATGGCTCATTTGCTAAGAATTACAGGACCTATGCAAATTTCCCACAAACTATTCCAGATTCTAGAATTTTACTTAAATCAGAGTTCAGAGAAAATCTTTGCTAATAAGTGGTGCAAGCTAGAAGGCTTTTGTTCAAAAATGTCTGAGTTACTGAAATACTCTCCACATTCAGAAGAGGTGAATCCAAGAGGTGTAGTTGTATACATGGCCCATATACACAATTTATGCTGACTGTAAAATTAGTAAATTAATAAATTGTAGCTGCAGTAGCATGTTGAAGCCATGTGGATGGTACTTGTGATATATTTCAGAGGTGTGTCAGAATCAGGGATGAGTCAATGGGTAAACACCACATTCCTTTTCTATTTTTTTTTTTTTGTTTGGGTTTCGGAGGAAGAGAAAACACTCCTGGTTCTCAGTCTCTGTGCCTGTCTGAGCACTGGATCTCTGGTGGGTTTAGCCCTGGCACTCTCAGGCTCTTCTGGACACAGGAGCTTCATCCCATACGTGCCCTGCATCCAGCCAGAGCTGCCCCAAGTAAAGAGGAACAATGTTGATATTCAGTTTCATAAGCCTGACATCAGCCCAGGCGCAGTTTGAAGACCCATCCTTTACTCACTTCCTTTTTCAGCCGAATCCAGCAGGAAGAATCCAATCACACAAGCAGCAGAAAGAAGTCTCAGATAGAAGGAACTGGCAGGGAAATCTGGCAGCAGTAATGATTACTTGTTTCTTTATGGAAGCCAGTCTTGATGGTTAAACCAACAAAAGCTTATATTCTTTAACAATGAGATATTAATAGCTTCAACCACTATAATTTTTATGTGTATAGAAAATGCAACATCAATATCTACTTTTTTAACTAGGTGCAAGCAGCAACCTTAAAACACAGACTGCTGAAAAGAAAGCATGGAATTGGCAAGATCAACATTTAGTTTTTACGCTGGGTAATTACAATAAGCAGACTGATTTGGCCAACTGCTTCTACTACAGTATTTGTTTCCAATTAATTTTTATGGTATTAGCCAACTTTGTCTGCTAAATAACCACCATTTAGTTTAATCTCTTGTGGTAGATCGGGAAGTTAAAATGCAGTGGTTTCAACAACAAAAAGCTAAATCTGGAGGCTTCTGAGGGGGAAAGGAACACCTCCTTACAAATAGTTTGGATTTTAAATACAGCCTTTCGATTTGGAAGGTTAAATAGAACATCATACCCATACTTCTGTTGGGAAAGGAAAGTGTTTTGCTTCAGGCACACCAACTGCAGGACAAGTACCAGAGGGTGGGGAAGGGATGATAACACACACTTTTATAACGAAATGAAAACTCCGTGATTTAAAACCAAGCACCAAACTAAATTCTGGAAACAGAGAGAATAAAAAACCAGCACTAAACACCTGCAGAGGGCTCAGTCTGTCCAACAACAAAACCTCCCAAACTTCGTCTCTTGTACTGCCTGTGAACACAGATCCTTTCACACCAGTGCCAGCTGCACTGTAAAACTACCCTGAGTAATAATCCTACTGTGCTGACAATTTTATGTTCCAGCAGGTGCTGTAGAATTTTTTTCCCAGCTGCTATCACTCTTGTTACCCAGCTTTTTTATTCTTCCAGTGGAAAAGGAGCAAATCCTAATAACTGTCAGGGAAGGGAAGAACCAGAAAAGAGATAATGGTTTGTGTCAGCAAAGGCACCATGTGGGAAAAGAAGGAGCTCCCCACTACGACTAAATTACCTTAGTTATATACACCCCTGTGACTGGAATATATTTCTTTCCCTTTGAGGGGCTGTGATCTAGCAGTGGATGTTTGCAAAAGGATTCCTGCTTTTCCTGAAGAATTAATATTCAACCTGATAGTGCGTGCCTCTCACTGGCAGCAAACTTTCAGAAACCAGACTGACATCAGCCAAGGAATATGAAAATGCAAACCCCAAGGCTGTGCTGACTCAACCTGAGGAATTGCACTCTGAGTACTGAAATGAGCAAACTCACAGAATCGTGGAATCAGTGAGGTTGAAAACACCACCTTGTCACTGAGACCATGGCGTACTGGGGGCCACTTCCAATCTTTCCTTTAACACTTTCAGGGTCAGTGACTCCACCACCTCCCTGGGCAGCCCATTCCAATGTCTGATCATCCTTTCTGTGAAAAAATTCCTGCTAATGCCCAACCCTGGAGCAGCTTAAGGCTGTCCTCTCATCCTGTCGCTGGTCACCCTGTGTATCAAACTCCTTCAAAGCAGCCCCAGACTGGGTGCTCAGGTAGCACCAGACAGGTCAACACTGTTTTTAAACCACAGCGAGCAGCCTGTGGATGAGAAGTAAATTCGGGATAGGACACACTTGGCGTAGCAAAATCCCTTATTTATGATGGGTTTAAAGCTACAGCTGAACATGAGCCCAGGCGACCAAAAAGGCCAAACGGGCTCTGGGCTGTCCCAGCCGTGGTGTGGCAGGAGGAGCAGGGCAGTGACCATCCCTGTGCTGGGCACTGCTGAGGGAGCACCTCGAGTGCTGTGTCCAGTTCTGGGCCCCTCACGACAAGAAACTGAGGGGCTGGAGAGTGTCCAGGGCAGAGAACAGAGCTGGGGAAGGGTCTGGAGCCCCAGGAGGGGCTGAGGGAGCTGGGAAAGGAGCTCAGGCTGGAGAAAAGGAGGCTCAGGGGGGACCTTTGGCTCTGCACAACTCCCTGACAGGAGGGGACAGCCGGGGAAGGTGGGAGGGGGAAGGTCGGCTCTGCTCACAGGGGCAGGAGGCAATGTCCCCAATCTGAGCCGAGGGGAAGCTAGGTTGGAGACCAAGAGGAATTTCTTCACAGAAGGGGTGGTCAGGCACTGGAAAAGCCTCTCAGGGGCCGTGCTGGAGTTACCATCCCTGGAGATGCTTAAGGAAAGCCTGAGCGGCGCTCTTAAAGCCATGGTCTCGTTGTCAGGGTGGCGTCCGGTCACAGGTTGGGCTCGCCACCCCCCAGCCTGATTTATTCCGCGATTCTGTAATTTGTCGCCACAGCGTCAAACGAGTGCATCTCCCGCCGGACGGCTGGGCCAGGGGAGAGAGGCTGTGCGGGGATCCCGGGCGCGGCGGCGGGAGGGGAGGCAGGGTCCGGCTCCCTTTGTCCTGGGCCGTGGGCGGGAACCAGGGGCGGGCATGAGGGGCGGCGACGCGCGCGAGGCGTGGGCGTGGCCCGTGGGGCGTGGCCTCCGTGGCGCGCCCTCCGGCCGTTGGCGGGTTTTGAATTTAGCCCGCGGCAGAAGGCGGCTCGCGATTCGCTGGCGCGCGGTCACGTGGGCGGGAGGGCCGCGAGCGCGGTCCAGCGCGCCGGGGCGGGCGCGCGGCCATATTGGATAGGTGCGGAGCCGGCGGAGTAGGTGGCGGTCGGTCCGTCCGTCGCTCTGCCCGCCCGTCCGTCGGTCCCTGCCGCGCTGGTGTCCTCCCCCGCCCGTGCTCCATGACCGAATCCACGCCGCGGACCCGCGGCCCAGCCGCCGCCGCCGCGATGCCGCAGAGCCCGACGCGCATCTCCCGCCTGCAGGAGAAGGAGGAGCTGCGGCAGCTGAACGACCGCCTGGCCGTGTACATCGACAAGGTGCGGAGCCTGGAGACGGAGAACAGCGCGCTGCAGCTGCAGGTGACCCAGCGGGAGGAGGTGCGGGGCCGCGAGGTCACCGGGCTCAAGGCGATCTACGAGGCGGAGCTGGCGGACGCGCGGCGGGCGCTGGACGACACGGCGCGGGAGCGCGCCAAGCTGCAGATCGAGCTGGGCAAGCTGCGGGCCGAGCACGAGCAGCTGCTGGGCAGGTAGGCAGCGGGGAAAGGGTCGGGGAAGCATCCTTGGGATGGGGGAATGGAGACGGGAGATGCGGTCGGAGCGGTAGCCGGGGCACCCGCGGTGCGCTCCCTGCGCTCCCGGCCGCCCGTCCTTTGCCGGCTTTGGCGGGGGCTGCGCGGCCGGGAATGAATGAGGGAATGAATGAGGCTCGGGCAGCGCTGCCGCCGCTCCGCCCCGGCGGGAAGCGCCGGCCCCGAGCGCCGCCCCTGCCGGCTGCCAGTGCCCCGGGCCCCGCAGCATCCGCGGCCGCTCCGGTGCCCGGCAGGATGGGCTCCGAGCCCTGCCGACGGAAACGGGGAAGTTTGGGTTTGATGGCAGAAAACCCTTACTGTGCGGGTGGAGAGGCGCTAGAACACGTTCCACAGGGAGGTTGGCTGGTAAAAAAATGAGGTAAAGTGCTCTGGTTGCCACCCAGAGTAAGAGAGAGCTTAGAGCACCTTCCTGTAACTAAAGGAGGCTGGAGAGGGATTTTTGACAAGGGCATGGAACGGTAGGACAAGGTGGGAATGGCTTTAAACTGAAGAAGGGCAGGTTTAAATGAGATGTTGGGAAGAAATTGTTGGCTGTGAGGGTGGTGAGGCCCTGGCGCAGGTTGCCCAGGGATGTTGTGGATGCCCCATCCCTGGAAGTGTTCCAGGCCAGGCTTGATGGAGCTCTGAACAAGCTGCTCTAGTGAGTGGCATCCCTGCCCCTGTCTGAGGACTTGGGACTAGATGGACTTTAGAGTCCATTTCAGTCCCTTAACATTCTAAGATTCCGTGAATATTTACTGCTTCCTGCACAAACAGGGGCTTTCTTTAAGACTCCAGCTGCTTCGCAATGAAAAACGGATCTTTTCTGAAACACATGAACTTCTTAATATGAAAATACTAGGTAATACATGGGGCGTACTTAAAACCAAAGAGAACTGTAATTTCTGTGCGCCTTCCAGGATGTTCAGGTGTTCCAAAGGTAGAATTTGTGTCCACACATCCTCCAGATCAACAGATTTATGGCACAGTGCCAAGCTCCGTTCTCTTGCGGCGAACTGATTTTGTGACACTAGATTTTGCTTCTTAAGCATTCAGCTTAATTCAATTTCTTGTTTGGTTCCTTGGTTGTGTTTGCCTTCAGTTTGATTTCTGTGGCTGCTGCAGTTTTAGGCGTTCGAGCTTTAGTTTTGGAATCACAAGGGGTCAAATATTGGCGGGGGGGGAAAACCTCCAGAGTTGTTAATCTTCCTCTGCTACTGTTAGTTTCCTTAAATGCCCTCTCAGCCCTGATTTTTCGTGATGAAAAAGATACATTGTGTAATCAGCATATTGATGTTTTCCCGCGTCTGCAGACAGCTCTGATATCTTTTGGGCTCTGTTATTTAAAAAGCTAAAACCGTGAACTTCTAATTAGTGAGACTGGTTATTCTTGAGGTTACCTCATGGTGCCTTATGAAGGTCTTAAATCAAAGTGGTCATTGACAGTGATGGGGAAAGCCAGGTGTAGCTGCAGACAGGCACCAACATTATTTGACTCCAAGGTCAAGCCAGGAATTTCCAGTGATTTTTTGGAGGAAGACACAATCTTCTGTCAGCATCTCACAAGACTGCATGTAGGAGATTGGGCTCAAAATGCAGTCTGTGGTGGATTCCCTTTTTGTGGCTGGCACCAAGGCATTAATAATGTGGACATCTTCATGTTCTGTCTTGCATTTGCCTGTGGTGAGATACTTGGCAAAAAAAAAAAAAAAGATGATTCGGTGGGGGCAGGGGGTTGATTGCTCTTGTGCTGCAGCCACAACCTTTCTCTAGAGTGGTCTCACTGCCTGATAGTGAATGCATGTCTCAAACAGGTCATTTTTATACCCCAGTGAACACAGGTGATAGATCTGGACAAGAACTTCTGGACAGTGTAGTAAAACAAATGCGTAATGCTGTTTGAGTCTCCTGTAGTCCGCTTTTTTGTGGCTCTTTGGTGTTGTTTGGTGGTAGATCTTATGATGGGCGTGCAGTTTCTTACTTGGTTTTGAGTGTTGTTAAGATGGGTGTCTTGGGAAGATCTAAGCTTATCTGTAATTCTATTTGCAAAGTCTTAAAAAGGAGCAAAGAGTTTTTTTGTTTGAACTGGTGCACACTCCCTCATGGCTTCTTAAAGCTGTTAAATCACATTGTGACCTGACAAAAAGTACTCCTAAAAACACTTTTGCACCACTGTGCATAGGAGTACTGTAAAGGTTTGCAAGGTAAGATGAGAATGTGTGCTCTCAACAGAATTTTCCTCACCCTCTCAGAAAGCTGAACTGCGATGTGGTGTATATGCTGGTTTTAGTTTAAATATAAGTCTGTCGTTTGGATCTAAGAGCACCACTTGGGAGAAAGAAAGGGGGGCAAAAAAGACTTTCCTAGCATGTTTGGCTCCTGTGGTTGAGGTATGCTGGTAGAGACGTCGTAACACTCAAATTAGGGATGGCTTTGGTTCCCTGCAGAGCCAGTGGAGATAAATGTGAGGAGAGATAGCTCTCAAGGTGTTCTGGATCTGTGGGGGGAGCAAAGATGATTTGCCACTTAGTTATCTGAAGCTGGGCAATGTCATTCACGGTCTAGCCAGCCTTCTTGTGCTATTTGGATATTTTTGCAGGTGTTACTCTTGTGCAACTCTGTTTTCTCTGGTTAGCAAGGCATCCTTCTTAACTGATTGATCCATTTTATTCCAGTTATCTTTCAGTCACTCTTTGAATCAGTGCATCAGACTCAAGCTTCTAGTTACTCTCAAAGTGCTGGAGGACTTCTCTTATTCTTTCTTTATAAAAATTAAAGATCCAGTCACCTCTTTGTTGGATTTGCTGACTTCAGTGCCATTTGTATGGTGTGATGCACCAAAAACTTGCTCTGTTCATACCTTTAATCCCTCAAGAAAAACTGCATTTGTTTCTATAGCTGACACTGCTATATATAGTAGACTTGTTGCATGCTCTTCATCTAGAGTGCCTGCCATGCAGTGGGTTCTGCTGTAGCTAAATATGAAGGTTTCCCTTGATACTTCAGATCTTTTAAGAACTAGGGGGAAAAAAAAAGTGAGATAAAAAAACAGCCTCCCTATTTCTGTTCTGGGGAGGGGATGGGAAAATGATGCTCATAGTTGAGTAAGTAGGAAGCTTGTGATGGGCGGAATGGAGATAAGGGAAAATAAATCTCTGTGTCCTGAGACTTGGGGGAAAAAAAACCCATGTAATTTGAGTTTAGATAGGTCTTGCATAGGTCCTGGAAGGTGGAGGAGAGGGTGATCTCTCTTCTGAGAAAGAATTGAGAAAGAGTACCAATTTTGCAGTATTTCCAGTTTATTTTCTCAGTGCTGATGAGGCAAGACTTTAAGCTTTGCCATTGGTGATAGATGTAGATATATCCGCTTACTTTCTTCCCTTAAATAAATACTGTAGTTAATTGTAACTGCTGCAGTTTTGCAATCAAGGGCTGTGGAAGACAGCAGGAGTAGCTCCACAGAAAAAATGTCTGTGCATGTTGATTTCCAGCTGCTGGACTTCCTCATGAGCAATAAAGGTGAAAGCAGTGGTTGCCCATAGATAGCTGGATCACAAAGTCTCAAAATGCATGATGGTACAATTAGCAACAAATTATTTGGGGGTAATAACTCCTGATATTTTTAGGTAGAGTACACTTCCTACAACAGAGCAGCGTTGCCTTGGCTGGGAGTTCAAATTGCCGCAAATTTCATATTTCTTGAGAAAAAGGTTGAGTAGAAAAGTCAAAGCAGTGAAATATGTGATCCTTGGGCACATTTAAGCAGCAGGTCCCAATTGCTCCATCACATCCTACAGACCAGATAAAGCTTCTGCTTTTGAGGGGAAATGTGTCACAGGTTCATCATTTGCCACAACTACACACCAGGGAGAAGTGCAGAGCCAAGATGGTGAAGGGAAATAAAGTCTCTTGTGTCGCTTGAGCAATTAACTTAACAAGGGGGCACATTGTGAAGTTTGTCACAGCTGTGTCACCAAGTCGTGTTGAACAAGGGCCGTTCAGAAATCCAGGCTGGCTTCTGTGTGGTGTGGCTCTGCTGATGGATCAGGTTTCAGCACAGTTTTCCGCTGGTGGGAATGGTTTCCAAGATAAGAAAATTTTATTTCGAAGAATTTTTGTGGTGGAGACTTAAGCGGGTGTCAAAAATCCCCAGCTGGGCTTGTCCCCGTTGTGATTGGTCGTGTGAGGAGATTGTGTTCTTTAGGAAGCGTAAGCTGGTGTTAACACTAGTTCATTTAGGAAACCCATTGTTTACGTTTGTCTTTGGCAGGCTGAGGTTTCACTGTGGCAGTTTTCCAGTGCTGAGGGACATCTGCTCTCCTGGAAGAGGAGACAATGTGATTAAAGTAACTTTGAAGGAAATCGTGTGTTTTATTGAAGATGTTGGCAAAGGATTTAATTTTCCTGTATTATCTTCAGGTGTTTTGTAGAGTGCAAGCATTAATAGCAAATGTAATTGTGGTGAGGAGCTAAACTTTTAATTTTAAACATCAAACAGATTATTTATCTGTCTGTCTTGCTTTGTATCTCCAGTTGGCCTTCCTTCCCATCTACATTCTGAAGTGCATTTCTGCATTGAGATTAGGCAGTAAAATAAATGTCAGGAGCAGCTTCCCATCAGCCTGTGGCTTGAATTACTGTGCCGAGTGTGTGGCACTGTGCAGTTGGTGCCCTGAGCAGCTACACAGAACCATGTGGTGTTGGTGCAGGCAAAGCTGTGACACCTGTTCCAGGGTTTTCCAGAGTGCATATGTGCTGTAAGGATCTGGGGAAGAACTGTGGAAAGGAAGCTGGCTTGAAAATTTTTGAAGCATATCTTTATTACTTTAGGTGATCTTGAAAAGTGAGGAGTCTGAGGGAACTCCAGAGCTATAATCTGAATTCTGTTGCTGTTTTGATGTGTACCATAATGCACCCAGAGGGGGAAGGAGTGGAGTGATAAACTTGTTGCAAAATTTAAACCGCTGAAATTTAAGGAGAAATGTAGGAATTGATATGTTCACATCAGCACGTCTTCTGTGCAGTGTAGGACATAAATATGTGGTCTCAAATACGTGGACATGTAATGATGACAGGATAATGGGCAGTGGCTTGATAACGTGTTTATGTGTGTAGGTTCTGCTTAGAGACAGGGTTATAGCCATGGAATTCACATAGATGACCATGAACTTCAGGTTGGATCTGTGACTTCAAGCAGGATCACAACTGAGCAGTGTATCGCCAGAGATGATGTGTTACTGTTGGTTTCAAACACTACATTTAAATAAAATGAGTGACATGAGACAAGTTGAAATCACGTTACATGTATTTATTTACAGGAAAGCCGAGCTTGTCCAGTTACTCTTATTTTCATGTGAATCTCTATAAAAAAGTTTGAATGCTCCTAGACAGGTCCTTCTTATGTTAAGTCACTTTCTTGCAAAACACAGCCTTAGTGTTTTGTCTGCCATAGGGAAAAAATATGGGAGACTGACTGCTGGCTAAATAAAACATAAAGCATTAAAGCCTGTAGTTGGGGTGTTCTTTATGATTTTCATAGTTGTCTACAACTGTAGTAGAAAACCAACCCGGTGTGCAGTAAATGTAATTTTATATGGATCTAAATATAGGCTGCATTATCAGGAATTACAACACGTGTGTATTTATGTCATGACTTGGCTGAAAGCCAATGCTTTTCGAGGAGGGTTTGATTAATGTTGGTAATGCTTAGCTTTGTGATCAGACTCTTAAGTAGCCGCAGAAAAGAGTGGGTGGGGTGTGGGAGGTGAGAAGAATCTGCTGTAGGGTGATGGCATCTTGCACTTGGTCAGTTTCAGAGGAACTTTTAAATTGTACCTCCCGAGGTCTGGCTGCAGTGCTTGCGCTGCATTAGGTGCTTGGTTTGTCTGGCTCCAGATGATCAGTTCAACTTACTAAACTGCTAGAAATTTTTTTTTATTTTTTTTCCTGCATGCTATTAACTTAGCAAGAACTTGAAGGAGATTATGGGAAATTCTAGGTTGTTGTTAACAATTCCATGGATAAGAAGATCCACGTACTTTGAAACCTAAAGAGAGAAAAAACAAGCTGCTTCTTTGAAAAAGATGCAAGTCAGCAATTATTTTTTGCTTTTGTTTTCCTTTCATGAGTCAAACTACTTGAAAAGAAGTACAGTTCAAGCTAATTTCTGAACACTGTAGCAGGAAGATGTTTGAGGTTTTTTCATTTGCTCTATTCAGATGTAGCTTTGGCTTTGCTGGGGAGGAAGAAGCCAGCTATTGTCAAGAGGGTGAAGTTCTTCCTGGTGAAAATTAGTGGGTGTAAGGGTGAAGTATGTGTTGTATACATTAGTGTTTGTTTTTATAAATCACAGAGGCTTTTCTGATCTTTCCCTCCTTTCCTGTATTCCCTTTAGGGCTCGGATGACACTGCTGAGTTGCTGAGATTTCATCTGGCTCTCAGCGTTTGAAGTGTTGAGCTCCAGTTTCTGTTTTCTCTCTGAGAATGTGTACAGATGAGCTGTCTCATAGACAGCCCGTGACACTAAAAACTAATAGTGCTTAATTTTAATTCTCTACCCTCCCACCACCCCTCCTGCTGTGGCTTTTGTTGCATTAAATTATAGTGCGGCTTCACAGACAGTCTTGTTGCAAACAAGCCAGAAAGGGCTGATCTAACTCGTCATACTTTTTGTGGTGCAGGTACTACATTGGGTTTTAATCATGTTGTTGTTGCTAGTCCATTTTATATACCCTTTTTTCTCTGCTGATGCATGGCAAGAATACTCTTCTCACTTGCCTTCCAGTCTGTAAATGCATTAAAAACGTATTTGCATTAAAAGAAATTGAAATCCAAGTAGTTTTAAGATACCCACATGCTTTGGATAGTGGCATATTTCGGGGAGTCTCCCTGTTTCAGAGTCCAGGATAATTTTGGGGCAGACTGGGGAGCAGCACAGTGCCTATGGCTCTGCAACTTTCTCATTTCAGGGTCTCGCTTGGTAGGCTTGGTTTCAGCATTGGAAAAGCAGTTTCTTCTTGCTTTGATTAAAGGTTTTTTCCAGCAGTGATCAAACAACAGATGTCTGCTGTGGGCCCTCATACTTCCTGAGAGGGGAAGGAGAGATTGGGGATTTTTACAGATACACCTTCCCTTCCTTCTTCTTCCTCTTCTGCTGCTGACCTTCCTTGCACGCTGAAGTTTCAGCAGGCCTGGGTGGGAGAGGAAGGGTAGGACAGAACCTCTAGTAAATAGTGCAGAGAGCTGGAAGCAGGAGCCCATTGTGTCCAAACCCTAAATCCCCTGCTTTTGTCTGCGCTGTGGATCCAGCTGTGGGTCTGAGGGGTGAAATGCCACAAAGGGACTGGCTAAGTGTTGAGCAGCAGGGTACAGAAGAGTGTGTTTTTGTGTGTCTCAGGGGCACCCAGCCTGCCCCTTGGATGCCATGGAGGGTGGGGGGAGCAGGTGCTAATCCCAAGGGATCGGGATTAGCCAGGGTTAAATCTGTTGCACAAAGCCTGCCACGTGGTGTGGCTGCAGTGCTGGAACCTCCAGACACGGATTTCCCTCCCTGCATCCCTCTGTGTGCACACACCTCTTCCTGAGCATGACGTTAAGTGCAGGTAATCTTAGGGGAAAAAAAGCATCCTTTAAACCTGAGGGTCTCTCCTTTTAAAATTGTGTTGATTTTGCATTAGGTCTCATTTTGTCGAGAAGCATTTCTGTTGTGTTTTACAAGCTGTACAGTGGTTAAAAAAAGTAGTGGATGTATTCTGAATCAGTCTTTATCCAATTTTAAGTCTTCTCAGCATNTTTTTTTTTTTTTAATTTTACACCTGGAAAGGAAGGTGTGAGAACTGAAGAAGGATGTGCCAGCTGTGATGTTATTGAGTCTAAGTATGCCCATTCCTTTAAAAAGTTCATAGTTCAATTAAAACCATCTAGAACTTCTGCATGCTACTTCCCTTAACAGACAAATGTGGATATCCCAGGGAGAAAAAGGATGAACTCTAAGGTTGAAGAACTTGTGTACACATTTAATGGCTGCTTGTGCCACCTAAGGACAAGAAACATTTTGATTCATGAATATGGGTTTCCTTTCTCCTATTTTTGGCAGTAGCCTGTTTTAGCATTATTTGTGGATAATAAACCTAGTCTGAAGAGTGTGGGGTTGTGTTCATGGGGCACTACTTTACTTTCTTTTCCCCCCTCTTCTATTTCTCCATTTGAATATGCCATTTTCAGGAATAAACACATAGAAACTGCTTGACTGCTTTTGTAGACACAAAAACCAAATTCAAAGGTAATTTGAAAAGCTTGTGTGCTTGCTGTCATAAAGAAATCACATCTCCTCTGCAGCAGTGCAATTTCTATGCTAGCAGATACTGTGTAGACAGGGTTTGGGTCTGTGGAACTTTGTCATTAAGTGTGCTCAGGAGGGTACTACAAAGCACAGTAAATTTCCCTAAGACAAAATGTTTTTGCCAGGTGTTTCTCAAGTTTGAGATTCAGATTGCTTTATTAAGTTACTGGTCAACTTTGGGGGCATTTCTAGGTTTTCTTGACCACTTTTCTCTGGTTTGTTGCAGCTATGCAAAAAAGGAATCTGACCTCAATGGAGCCCAAGTCAAACTTCGTGAGTTTGAAGCAGCTCTGAATTCTAAAGAAGCTGCCCTGGCCACAGCCCTTGGTGATAAGAAAAGTCTGGAGGGAGAAATTGAAGATTTGAAAGATCAGATTAGAGAGGTGAGAAGAAAAAACATTTAACCGTCAGGTTCTTTTAGCAAGTGAGGTGGTTTTCTATATTATAAGCAGCCACTCTGATAAAATATGACTTTGTAACAAAAAAAAAAAGGATGAAAACCTGTCTTCTAGTGACAGCTAGAACAAATTGTGGTTCACTTTCAACACTAGAAGCAGTGTTGACTAGGTTTCTGAGTCCAGTACTGTTGAGTTTTTATTAATAAGATGAATGGTGGAAGAGAGAGCTCTTGAAATAGCAGGTCCTGAAATTGCCAGGGATGTTACTTATGGGGAAGAAAGCAGGTCAGGACTCAAATTACACTTGACACATTTCAGAAGTGTTTTGGGGGACAGACTAACTTCACAAGAACAGATAATAACTGACAAATAACAGTTTGTTACTCTTTCTGCCCTCCTTTTGGTTCTGCTTGTGGTTCTCCATGTTCTGCTGGAACAATGAGGGAAAAAACCTCTTGTCCTAGTTTTGTTAGCCTTTTGTTTTGTAATCTTGAGCACCCCAAGAGGACAACCCTTGGAGACTAGGAAACTGGTATTTGCCACGTATCAAAAATTGATTTGTAAGGAAAATTAATAATTTTAATGCCAGTTACTAATGTGAAATATATAGAAGTTGTGTAAGCAACTGCAAAAGCGTGTGTGTGATATGTAATATTACTGGGGTAGATATTGGGATTTGATTGTGAAGTTAAACCTTAATATGTAGTTAGCTATAGTTCTGTGAGGCTGTTGTCATTTTGTGAGTTCTGCTGCATAATTGTAGTGTTGATTTTTCTGTTCCTTAAAGCTTGAAGCTTCTTTAGCTGCTGCCAAGGACCAGCTTATAAATGAAACCTTGCAGAAGGTGGACCTTGAAAACCGTTGTCAGAGCCTAATTGAGGACCTGGAATTCCGTAAAAATATGTATGAGGAGGTAAATGCTTTAGTCTCAAGAATTAACATTTTTAAAGGGAAGAAGACGACTGGGAGGTCATTCTAGAACAGGAAAATAATTTAATATGGGAGGTACCTCTGCAGGTTGTCTGAACTGCTTAGAGTAGTAGGGTTTACCTCTGTTCTAGAGTAAAGATTTCTAACTTCCTTTTTCTAGGAAAAATTATTTTAACTCTGAATTCTTGTGGTAAAATAACTTCATGTATCATGTTTCATCTTAATTTCTGATCTTGGTATGCAGTGCACATGTCTTTTCTTAGTAATGAGAAAATAGGTTAGTAATTTCCCACATAATCCCGTTATGAGAAATAAAGTGGAGAGGGTCACTCAAACAGTGAGTGGTCCCGTGGTCCATTGCTGTGGTCCTGCAATGTGTTTGATTTCTAATAGGATGCTTTTGAATAATGGAAACAAAAGTGGATAAATGGTTGTCTTTTAGAACCTTTTCTTGACGCTCTCACCTGTAACACTTGAGGCTTTCCAGGAGGAACCTTAGAGCAGTAACAAATTTACTTGACCATACTGTCTTTTGTTCCATGTGTACTTTTTTGCTAGTAGTATTTTCAGCTTTGTTTCCTGTTGTTGGAATCTCTTTCTTTCCAGAGAGGGCACATGGGGAAAGTGGAGAGACTGTTCACAGTAGTTTGATTTTGTGTGAGCACAGAAGATACCTCAAGAAAGGAGAGGGACAAATTTCTAAAATCTAATGATGCTGAGGCGTATTTGTTGAAAGTTCAGACAACTCTCAGAAAAAAGTGCTGGTGGTTTCCTAGCTCTTATTTTACTGATTGGCTGTTTCAAAATAAGACGAGGGAGATGTTTCTACCAAAAGTTTCATGTCAGAATAATCTAATGCTAGAACCTGCATCACTCTCCACTCGGCAGGGTAGTCTTTTAAAATTTTTGTGCTGTGTTTACTGAATGTGCTACCATGTTCTTCTGGTTCTCGTAGGAGATCAACGAGACGAGAAGGAAGCATGAAACTCGCCTGGTTGAGGTTGACTCTGGGCGTCAGATTGAATACGAACACAAACTGGCCCAAGCCCTCCACGAGATCAGAGAGCAGCACGACGCCCAAGTGAAGCTGTACAAAGAAGAGCTCGAGGAGACTTACCATGCCAAAGTGAGAACGTGTTTTCACACAGCTGTTTGATGTTCTCTGTGTTTTGTTTTGCTTAATACCGTAATTAACTGGTGGCTCAGAGGGGGTTCATTAGGGAGCTCGGTTTGAAATTAGCGTGTGTTTTTGAGTGTGAGTTTGCTTTTTCACGTCTGGCTTTGGGAGCAGGTTTAGTCCTTGTCAAGTGAAATAACAGAAGGGAAGGAAGCACTGTGTGAAGGTGATCTGGGGGGAAAAGTGGTTAATGCTGGGGTTTCTGTGAATTCGAGGAAAGTTTGTGTGTGGTTAAGTATGGTGCTGAAGAATGATCAATAAAGTGTCCTGTATTTTGTATAAAAATTCATAATGCTGCTTGCTGAGAAGACAGGAGATAGAGTCCTCTGAGCTTGTGTAAAACATGGGGAAGTTCTACAATGCCCAGTAACTTCTGTTTTTACTCATCTAGACAACTGAAATCAGTTATACTTCATCATTTCCTTCCTCTGCTGTTATTCAGCATTTATGTCAGGAGGCACCCTGATGTCTCAACTGAACCTTGTTTCTGTGGCTACACTTGTTGCAGTTAGCATTTTTTAAAAGTAAGGTGGGATGTTACAGCAGAAAAAATTGATAAAACCTGACTTTATTAGCATTGATTCTGGTCTTTTCAACCTACTTCTCTCCAGGCCTTCAACCTGGCTTGGAAAAGATTTTTTAAAGTAAGATCCAGCCAAAAATGCAACCTCTCATTGCTTTCTTGGTCTTTCTCACCAGGTATACTGTTTGTGTATTTTTTTTAAAATCTTTTTTTTTTTTTAGATTAGATTTGCATTCTAAGCAACAAGAAGTTCCATAAATCTGTGGTGCAGATCAAGCGCGTGTGGTAGTTTTCAGCAGGAATGATTTAAGTTACTTTTTAATAGAAAAGCTATTCAAGATTGAAGTGATAGAATGAAGCAGTAGTGTCTTAGGGTGCTGGTACTGGTACCAAATTGCTTATATTGCCTGAAAGTTAACAAGTCTGCTTCTTTTTAGAGAACTGGTCATTTCGGTTTAACTTCTTCTATTTAAGCGTGTTAAGTAAACTTTGACCAGCATGAAAACTGAACTTAGTAGTTCAACCTCAGAAAAAGGGAAAGTTTTAATCCTATAAATAGGGATGATAGATAAATAGGGATATAAGTATTCAGGGAATTGTAATTCCAGACAGGACAATCCAGCATGGTAAGCAAGGCGCCAGGTTTTATCTTTAAAGAAAGAAATGCTTCACTGCGTTGGAGCCGCAGAGAGGAACTTGGTGGCTTAGCCGTGGGTGTGGGTGTTTAGTGATTCATTTTTTTTTTCTTCTGGTGAAAGCTACTTTGAAATTGATGTCTTAACTTTGGCGTCCCCGCAGCTGGAGAGTGCCAGGCTGTCCTTGGAGATGAGCAGCTCTGCAGCCAACACCATCAGGGAGCAGCTGAACGAGAGCCGCATCCGCATCGACAGCCTGTCCTCCCACATCACCAGCCTCCAGAAAGAGGTAACCAGCTCTGCCTCCTCAGCCCTGCCACCTACAGCTGTTGGCTTTCCTATTAAAGGACATTTATTTCCATTGCAGTTGTTGATTTTCGCGTTGCAGGTCTGTCTTTCCCTTAACTTTTAAGTATGTTCGGCGTCACGACTTGAGTTTGTCTTCTCTTGTATTGTTCTGTGCTTTTTCAAATTCCTTAATCTCTCCTTTTCACAAACTTTGATTTTATTTTTTTTGGTGTAGTATTCTGCTATAGAGCAAGTGTTTGAAATGGGGTAGTGTTAACTGGGCTTTTGTGAAAATTTTTGTGGATAGATGAGGCAATTTTAGACAAACCTGCATTAAAAGTTCTTGACACTGAGTAGTAACTGGACAGCCTAGTGTAGGATCCCACAAAGCAACGTTCAAAGCCAGAACTGAAATTTGCAGTCTCTGTTCAGTGTCTGTTTTCATCCTGGATCCAGTTTGCATCTGGACATCTGAAAAAAAAAAAAAAACAACAAACTAATGGCATGATCTTTCCCAGTTTAGGAATGTGAGACTGAGTAAAAACATCACATAACTGTACTTGAGCATCTGTAGGGCAGGATCTCGATCAGAAATTGGTTATCCCTAGGTCACAGAGGTCAGAGATCACAGCCAGAGAAGTATGACATAAAGAATGACAAGTGATATGTTCAGTCCTGGCCTTTTTGTAACGTTGTGCATGCTACAGTGGGAAATCCAGAGTGAAAATGAGAAGTGTTAGGAGTTAATTCTGCGTTAAGCTTTTGTAACTCACTTGAAAATGCAACGAAACTTAGAAGTTTTTTTAGGAATATAAAATATTTGTGGTACATTTTGAATTGTGTTCTTCCTGTACAGTAGGACATCAAAATTCTATGTATTTCAGATGAAAAATATAAATGCAGGGGTAGTTATTTCCTGATTTTCCAAATAAATTGGCAGATACTAGTAAGAATCTTCCTAGTTTTCCTTCTCTGTAGTCAGGTTAGTCTCTGGAACAGATCAGATGATATAATCAATATGCATGAGGTTACACAGGAATTGAATGGAAAGGTTTGGCCACTTAGATCTTTTTTCTGCCTTCAGGTTAACATAATCTTCTGGGGGGTTCAGTCAAGAGGTTTTTTAAGTTAATTACCTCTGTTCTGCTACGTCAGGGGTGACAGCTTGGGTCAGAGAACTTGCTTCTGAACTGGCAGAAGTGTTTGTTGCTAACTTCAGGGCTATGAAAATCAACTTATGTTGGTTTGACTGATTTTTCCACCAAAGAATCCATTTTGCTGTGGTTTTGGGGTGTTTTTTTTGGTAGCATTAGTGAAGTCAGCCAGCACACTTTTGTGTTCTGTGTTACTAGCAATAAGTTAAGCTTTATTTTCTTGGAAGACCACTCATATCCCTGGTGCTGGTCTGGTTTGAGTTGCCAGCGCTGAGCTCTGTAGTAGACTCCACTGTGATCTTCCATGTGACACAGAACTCCATTTATTAAATGGAATTATTCCATATCTGACTATTGACAACCAGTTACACCGATCCCCTGTGTCAGACATAGAGACTCTCTCCTCTCTCTGTCTCTGGACTGGGATGATTTCCTGAATTGGGTGCATGCATAGGAAACTTGGTGATTGTGTCTATCCCTTAATTAAAAAAAAAAAAAATTAAATCTCACAAGGCAGTCAAATAGAAGAAACCTTTCTGCTTCTGGAAAGTAAACCCTAAAGCTGCCATCCTTTGGCCTTTCTTTCATAAGCATTCCATTCTGGGTGTACAATTTTAAGATCTGCTGGTTTGGCTGAAGTTTTTGTAGCAGGAGACAAATTAGATTTCTTCAAGGAATGCTTATCACCACTCTCTGAGCAAGCCTTGGAGGCTTTGATGGTAGGCAGGCAGGTTTTTACTGACAGCAATCTTCAGAGGCACTGCCTCCCCGAATTCAGTATTACCATCAAGCCAAAGCACAAAGCAGACATCTGGAAACTACAAAGCACTTAAACACTTCCAAGGGTGGTGGCTCCACCACCTGCCTCCCTGGGCAGCCCATTCTGATGTCTAACCACCCTCTCTGTGAAGAAATTCATCCTTGTGTCCAGCCTAAACCTCCCCAGGTGCGGGTCAAGACTGTGTCCTGTCTGGTGCACCTTAAACAGCTTAACTCTTAAGCTCAGTTTTTCCTCCCTGAGTGAATTCAAGCACTGTAGCATATTTTCAGACCTCAGGGAAATGGAGCCAAGTAGGTTTTTTTTCCAAGGATGTTGCATGTTTCGCTGGAATTCGAGGTTGTTTATTTTTGTAGTAGGTGAAGTGCAGAGCAGGAAGTTGAATACAGGTGAGTGTGAACTCAGAAACAGGAGAGGGTGTGTAACTTGTGTGTTTTGAATTCTGTCAGGGTGTTCTTTGGACCCTGCTGGCTCCTGGCCCGGCTGTGTTCCTTATTTCAGTGTCCCATGTCCCAAAAAGATGAAATGAGGCTTCTTTCTGCTGTTTCAAAGCTTGTTTATTTTTGTTCTTACCAAAGTTTCAGAGGCACAGACTGTGCTGTGACCTCCAGGAACACGAGGGCAGAAAGGCAATGGCTACCCAAAGCAGGTAGCTTTTATATCTATTATCAACCAGTTAGAAAACTTTACATATCTTGTTTTGTCCCCAAAACAGTGAATATCAACCTTATTTACATGTCTCCTCTACACTAAATTCTATCTACCAATTAACAAACCACAGGAACTCATGTCAGAGAAGAAAGGAAGAGAAGGAGAAGAAAGAAGAAGATGAAGGAGCTGACACCCTAAAATCTCCATGTTGGCTCCATATTATATATATAGCAAAACCTAAAAACTACAACTCCACACTCTGTGGTGCACTAAACAACCATCTCCTCATTTCTTTGGTGCTCTCAGCTCATCCAGAAGTGGAGGCAAATGCTCCCACGAGCTTGGTTCGCAGGCCAAGCCTTTTTTGAGGAGCTCTGGGGGTAAAACAAACACTCGGAGCAGGAAAAGTTCCCAAGCTTTTCCTGGATTCCAGCAGAGTTCTGCATTGCCTGAACAGCAGGAGCACATGGAGGCTCAGGTGGGCTTTCCTTTGCACCATCACTGATGTTTTCAATGCTTTTTTTTCCCCCCAGTCTAGAGCGTGGCAGGACAGAGCACAGGAGCTGGAGAGCAGCTTGGCCCAGGAGCAGGAGAACTGCCGCAAAACGCTGGCAGAGAAAGAGAAGGAAATTGCAGAGATAAGAAATCAGATGCAGGAGCAGCTGACTGACTACGAGCAGCTCCTGGATGTTAAACTGGCACTTGACATGGAGATCAATGCGTACAGGAAATTGCTGGAGGGTGAAGAGGAGAGGTAAGGAAAGGACGTAGCAACTGGTGGTGGTGTCTTTGCTATCTCTGTGCTTCCTTTACTGCTCTCTTTCTCTGTTAAAAAGCAGTTTTTAGTGGTGCTTGTCTGCTTTGCAAGGCACTGTTTTTGTCCCCTCCTGTCTGACACAGTTCTAAGCCACCATGAGACCAAGCACTCTGACTATCAGACCAGCTCTCAGGGCAGCAAATACTATTTTTTTTTTTAAGTTAAGATCCAGCACAGAAGAAGTAATGAATTGTCATTTGTATGCCTGTTGGGTGCTGTAGTTAATATTCCTTTTCAAAATTGATTGCAGTGTTAATTAATTGTTAGCCAAATTTCTGTAAGTATAGAATAATTTTAATAAAGTCATAACCATTATGATTGCCCAGCTCATCAGCCAGCTGTGTTTTTTGCATCTGGCCTCAGAATTCTTCCAATACTAAGAATTTTGACCTCTGTTGCAGCTGTCATTTAAAGTAGTTTGATTCTTCCCTGTGTTCTGAGCTGCGCAAGGCTGGTTCCTCTCAGCTGTGAGGATGAAATAACCAAAGCTTTTATGTCACTGTTTTTTTGCATAAATTTCCCACTGTGGCTTAAGTCTCCCTAGGGTTTTTGTTTCTTTGCAGTCTTTAATAAAGGCATATCTGTGCATTTATTAATGCTCTTAATGTAGTAGCCCATCAGTATTCTGTGCTCCAGAGCAGTGATCAGCTGTTTGACAACATTTTACTCACCTCTTAAGTACTTAAAGCTTCACTTCTTTGTGTAACATGGCCTTGTTTACTATATTGCTGTATAAATCTATGAGAGGAGGAGGAGATGGAAGGAAGTTTATTTTAAAAAAAGGTGGGAAAAGTAACACCAAATCATGGAATCGTTAAGGTTGGAAAAGATTTGAGTCCAGCTGTTGACCCAACACTAAACTGTGTCCCCAAGTGCCACATCCACATGCGTTCCCAACACTTCCGGGGATGGTTATTCCACCACCTCCCTGGGCAAAGCCTGACCACCTTTTCAGTGAAGAAATTCCTCCTGATATCCAGGGTAAACCATCCCTGGCACGGCTTGAGCTGTTCCCTCTCACCCTGTTCCCTGCGAGCAGAGCCTGACCCCCACCTCGCTTCACCCTCCTCCAGCGAGCTGCAGAGAGCAAGAAGGACCCTCCCTGAGCCTCCTTCTCTCTGATGTGATGTGTGTATGTGTTTTTTTCCCCTTCCCCACCCCAGGCTGAAGCTCTCCCCCAGCCCTTCCTCGCGGGTGACCGTCTCGCGGGCCTCGTCCAGCCGCAGCGTCCGCACGGCCGGCGGCAAGAGGAAGAGGATCGACGTGGAGGAGTCCGAAGCCAGCAGCAGTGTGACCATCTCCCACTCGGCCTCTGCCACGGGGAACGTGTCCATCGAGGAGATAGACGTGGATGGGAAGTTCATCCGCTTGAAGAACACCTCTGAACAGGTTTGAAAGTGCCACACGCGTGTCAGGACTTGGTAGGCCCAAAGGGTGTCCTCGGCTCCCTCTCAGCTCCGGGCTTCGTGTTGACCCCGGAGTTTATGGCATTTAAGGGACAGGTGTGTCTCAAAGAAAGCTTTCACATGCTCTTCTGGATTGATAATTTGGTGACTGGTGACTTCTTCCCAATGATTTTTCAGTGCTTTTGTTTTACCGCGAGGTTAAAATTGTTGCCTCGCGCTTTGGAGTTCTGACTTGCAGAACCATAAAACTTCACAGATTACATTGTTCCTGATGAGAAATACTGCAAGCAGACACCAGGCTGCTTTGAAGCCTTTTCAGCACTTTCTCAGCCTTAAAAAGCGTCAAGGAAAATATACACAGATGCAGAATAACCATCTAAATGAAATTAATTGCCCATGTCCCTTGTATCTGCATAGAGCTTTTCTGCATCATAGTTTTTCTTCTCCCTTGGCTGCACCCACAATTTTGTGAGCCTTCAGTTCCCATGCCAAAGCCACTGTCAGAGTCACTACTGAGATTATTTGATTCTCTGGATAGGCTGGAGTTTATATTGGGAGTTCACATGTATCTAGCCAAATGAGGAATCCTTTCATAAATAATAATCGCTACTTTTTCTTCTGTTGCCCTCAAAATGGTGCTGTTACCTACAGTGCATTTCCCTCCTGTATCTTCACTAAAAGGCAGCTTATTGTGATGCTTTAGATGACAGAGATGGTTCCAAGTGTCCCAGTCCCCTGTAATCAGTGAGGATATGGACAGGCTCCTCCACACTGTGATAATGTGGATTATAATTACCTGTAATTACCACACCTGGGGAGTGATGGTTTCATTTAGTGAATTGAAGAAACCTTGACGTTCCTCTTGGTCTAGACACTGTAGTGTGTAGATTACTCAATTCATCCAAGTCAAAAACTATTTCTAGTGAGTTAGAACCTGCTTTTTTTTTTTTTGGCTTTTTTGGGGTTTTTTTTGAGCTTCCCCCCTGCCACACACCTACTTATTTATTTACCACATAGATTTTTTCCCCCACCTTTTATTTAATTTGCCTACACATTCTTTGTTTCATAAGGAAAGAGAAGCATTAGTTTTGTTCCCAGTAACCATGGGTGGTTCATGTTTTTAGCACTTTTCTAGGGAGTCTAGATTTGAGCAACTCCCTGCTGTGCAGTGTGGGGAACGTCCACAAGTGTTTGAGAGTTTATATAAATAAATAGGTTGAAAACATATTAAATCATCTTTAAGTATGATGTGGTTTTTTTCAATGACAAACTAAATTTCAGCATCCGTTAAGATACCTAAGATTTGTTTGTTTCAGATATTTTTAACTGTCTGGAATTCAGTGGCAACTGTTGAATGATCAGAAACTGCATTGGTGGGGGAATATAAAAAATAACTACTCTTGTTTTGAAGCAGTCATTCTGTAAAGATGACTTGTAAATTATTTGTTAATACTTTTCAAGTGGTTGATAGCAAAAAAAATAATATAGGTCATACACAGGAGTATGTGGTGACAGGTGTGCATATGTAAAAATATTTCAAGAATATCAACAGCGATATTTTGTTTTCTAGGAAGCCTTCTTGCCATTCTGTGCTTCAAAAACATTAAATATTTGTAAGGGGATTTTAGTATTTAATATGTATTACTAATATGTATTTTTCTGGACCGATAACAAAAAACTGATGCAAATCATAAACATTAGTTAAATTAACATCAGAACTCAAAAGCAGGATGTATTAAGCTTTAACTTCAAATAAGAGGTAAGATAAATTAACCAAAAAATTATTATAATTCCATGCTGAAGATCAAGTGATAATAAACCCTTTTACTGAGAGTTTTATGCGTGTCACAAGCTTAAAGACAAAACACACTACATGTGAATGCTGGTGGAAATAATTTTTTTTTTTCTTTTCCTCTCCCTTTTCTTAGGATCAACCTATGGGAGGTTGGGAGATGATCCGAAAAATAGGAGACACTTCTGCAAGTTACAGATATACCTCAAGATACGTTCTCAAGGCAGGCCAGACTGTTACAGTAAGTTCTCAAGTTTCAGCTGCTCAGTTCAAATGAACTCCAGGTCACCTGGTGGGGGGGTCAGAAAGACGTGAGGATTTTAGTTTCATCCTTCCTGTGTGCGTGTTCAGAAGATGTTCACTCCTGTGTTTGTGTTGGACATCAGTTGTGCCAATGGCTGGGACAATTGATACAGAAAGTGTTTTTCCAGAACTTTCTGTATGAGGCATTAACTTTCACCGTGTACAGGTGTGCTTACATGTTCTGAAGTCTCTCTGTTTCACTGTACAAAACTTTTGATTGTAGTTGTGTTTTCTTAGCTGGGAGAGATTGAGAAGTACATGAACTGAATGAGTAATTTGGAAGTGTGCAAGAAGCGGCAAACAAAAATGTTCCTGTGTGGCTTCTGTTGACAGATCTGGGCTGCAAATGCTGGAGTAACTGCGAGCCCTCCCACTGACCTCATCTGGAAGAACCAGAATTCCTGGGGCACCGGCGAAGATGTGAAAGTGGTACTGAAAAATTCTCAGGGAGAGGTAAAGTGCCTCAGATCTGTGTGAGCTTTTTCTGTGGTGTCATCACCTGCAAAGATGCAGCTTAGGGCTCCACACAGGAAGGCACCACGGTGTTGAGTGAAGTTCTCTCCTTTTGGAGAATTAGCTGCAGTTTAGAAATGCCTCTGTTGAAACCTGTGGGGTTTTTTTTCTCTGTATCGAGTCTAAATAGTAAAAAAATTACTTGTTCAGACACCTCCCTCATGCCAGGAGCTGGGCAGTGCCTTAGAACAGGGCTTTGAAAGGAAAGTTTTGGTAAACTCTTCAGTGATTTGTCTTCTGAATTAGATTTCCTTAAGCCTGTGTGCTTATGAGGAGGGGGGAATGTTACAGTGAAATTGACTTGAAGCAGTGAGGGGTTAAATCAGATAAGGTGTGATTTAAAACTTGGGGTGGGACAGGTAAGTGTGACGTGAGGCAATTTAAAGAAAATACTTAAATATATATGAAAAAAGCAGATTTTGGAAGAACCCGATGAGTGTTTTGTTAGAAAGTTTCCTTTTAATCATTAAGAGATTTAAAACTAAGCTGTTTATGCTCAGAAATCCCTGAAAAGTATACAAACAAAATGAGTACAAGTAGTTTTCCCAGCAACTGGAGCTTTCATTTCTGAGTCTTAAGCAGGTGAGCAACAGTAGATTTTTTTTTTTTTTTAAAGTTCAAGTCTTAAAAATGTCTTGCAGGAGGTTGCTCAGAGAAGCACTGTGTTCAAAACAACAGCACGTAAAGGGGAAGATGAGGAAGTTGAGGAAGAAGCAGCTGAAGCTCTGGATGAGGAAGACATTTACCGTCAGCAGGTATTTTCTTTTAGGGTTTACAAGGTTGTTTACATTGCAAAAATAGAGATACAAGTCATGAAATCTTAAAAAAAAAACCCCAACCAAAACATTAAAAATACCAAGTGTGGGTTTTCTTTTATTTTATTATTTTTTTAATCAGTAATTAATGAAAGCGTGGAGCTGTCTTATTGAAACCAGTGTAATAATATTGCCTAATATATCCCCTTGCAGAGAAGGGAAGTACATTTTTTCAAAGTTTGAAGATACAGGGATTTTTTTTTTTTTCCTTAAACTCTGTTCCTAGTAAGATTCCCCCTCATGCCAGTTGTTCATAGTAAAGTTTGGCTTAAGCAGGTAAATTTACTGAAAGTTTTGAGAATTCAAATCTCCCTATATCTCTGATACAGAAAATCCTGTTAGTGACTTCTGTTCACATATTTTCCCGGATAAAGTAGATTGTTCCTTGCATGCTGAAAAAATGAAATTCTGAAGACAAAAAAAGACTGTGTTGGAAATCAGAGATGTTAGGTTTCTTGCATAAAACCTCTCAAAGTCCTTGTATATATGCTCCCTGATTCAGATATGCCAATTCTTTGTCATACCTGTCCTGATACCTGTCCTCTACTACCCTTCAATAGGAAAGGACATGTAAAACTCTTTTAAGTCCAGGGTATAATAGGTTGTACAGCTTTGCTGACTCTTGTTTGTACCATTCCAGGCTAATAATTTGATACAAATAATTGATACATTAAAAACGCACACTAGATTTCTTTTGAGTAGGAAAACGTTTTGCTGCTGGATTTTTTTTGTTAGTTTGTTTCTTTTAAGCGATTCCCTCTGTTCACAACAGGCAGAGCAAAGGGCGTCTAACAGAAGCTGTGTGGTCATGTGAAATTCCAACCCCTCCGGGTTCCTCCAAGCTGTGGTAATCCCTGCCTGCAGAACAGAGCCTTCTGAGAAGCACAACGTTTTTATTTTTCCCGGTCTGTGAATTTTTTAAAGCTGCGAGTCTTGATGGCCTTAAATTTCCTTTGCCACTGAAAAACAGGAAGGTTTGTCACAAAATATCTCAACTTCCTCGCAGGACGTGGGCTGGTGGCTCTCCTCAAGGAGCTGTTTGAGGTGTGATGTTCCTGTCTCTCTCAGTTTTATACGCCAGTCTCTCTTCATTGAAACCTTGCTGGAGTAGGAATATTCCAGTGTGTTTTGGGGATCGATTCTTTTTTTGTTTTTGTTTTTAGATGATACCACTCTAGACTAGTTGCTACGACCTCTTTGTATTTTAGGTGCTGTTGGGGATTGGTTTAGAGTTCTTATTCTGGAAGAGGATTCATGTTACACCTTGTAGTCGTGTTGTTTAAAAATAGTGTTACCAGCTTAAATTTTTTTATGTGTTTTTTTCTTAACAAATTAGGAGGCTGTTTTAATATGAATTGCCTTACTTGTTTACAATTTTTAGTAACAAAACAAAGTCTCTAGAGGTCTAGTCTACATTTGTATGGGAAACAGTTGTAATTTTGCCAATGTTGAAAGTTTTTCTGTCCTTTTCACATTATTCTGATGTCTGAAAAACATTTTAATAAAGTATCTCTGTGCTACAGAGTAAAGTTTTTGGAATTTGTTTCTTCCTAGAACTGAGCTAAAAAAAAGTTGAATGAGTGTTGAATCCTTGAAATTGAAGGGCTTTGAAGCTGAAGAAACATCCATGTAAATGGAACAGTGGCATTGGAGGTGCAAAGATTTCTTCTGAAAAATGAGTAATACTACCTCACATTTGGAAAATTAATTCTTCAGAGCTTTATTCACACTGTGTTGCATTTGTGGTCATCTTTGCTCATGGGTCTGTTCTTACTGGACTGGCTTTAAGTACATCCTGGAAGTGCTAGGCTGAGCAGTTTCAGCTAGCATAATAACATAAAGAGAAATTTAGAAATACTGTAAAATAGTTATCTTTGACATAACCTGAATGTATTTTTAAATGCACTGCTAAAATTTTGGAAGTTGATTGGAATTTTCTTTTTGGAAAAGTTGACTGGGCTTTTATTTTTTCAGGGCAAAATTAAGACTTTTTAACATGTCTTTCATTTTGGATAAGCCCTTTTCTGGTGACCAACTTTTCTGGTGGCATTTCAACTGTGTGCCAGCAGAAAGTAGATGAGGGGAGGGGTTGATGGACAATTCTTAGGTCGTTGTAGGAACATTCCTGCAACAAATAACAAATTCTTGGTTATACTGTTTGTAGAACCCATTCTTCCATGACATTGGGAGAAATATGGATTTTTAGAATAACACTATTTTTTGCTGTGACAAGAATTAGTAGGAGTGTTGTGGAACACAGCTGTGAAACATCCTGCCACGAGGTGGAGGTCTTGTTTTGCTTGTCTTTTTTAAATACTTGCACGGCAGCAACCCAACACTTCCTGCACTGCCCTTTGAGTTCCACAATTTGTCATTGGCACTGGCAAAAGATAAAAATTGAATCATCCTGCAGGTGAAAACTTTGTAGCAATTTCATGCTTGTAACAGGATGAACATTTTACCAGAAATGTTCCTGCTCAAATACACTCATTACTGTGAAAAACAGATAAGGAGTTTATTTAAAAAACAAGTGTTTTGACCTGTGCAGCAAACCTGGGAACTGCATTCTTTGTTTACAGTGTTCGTCATAAAAAACTCGGTGTAATGAAAATCAGTGCAAATTAGTTCATGGCGTTGTTGACAGAAGTTTTGTTCTCATAATTGGTTTTTACTTTAGATTTCCTTGTCCCTGATTCACATTCATACATCACGTTTGCCCAAGCAGACAGCAAAGTATGGACAGAGCAATTAATATGTAAATTCAGTTCGACAGATGCTAATTATTAATTTTCTTCTATAAATTATGCATTTTTAAACGCTAGTCTTAGTTGAATTTTTTCCATGGAAATTTGTCTTATCAGTGTATCATTTTGACACCAATTTGAGGGTTTCTGGATTGAAAAGGATGGTTTTTATCTGTGAAACAGTGCCTTTTTATATTCATACTGCGCTGTAAGCAGTATCTGTGCTTCAAGTTAAAAAAATGCTGCTGCCTTTACAGAAATGGCCACGTGATAACTATGAAGGATTTTTCTCCAGGCAAAGAACTCAAGTAGTTGATGGAGAATAAAAGCTCTTACAGCTCCTTTCCCAAAGAGGACAACTGGTAATAATTGGTGATTTTTAGAAAGGGAATAGAGGCTGTGTTTGATGGATATAATTTCTTATTTAGCCTTTCCTGGTATGTGATGGTTAAAGTCAAGGAAATTCTGGGGCCTTTAATTATTTATAATATTCAGCTAGCTCCATCACAGGATTTTGGCATAAGTTAGCTGTTTTATATCAGGTTTTGCTTGGTGTGCATCTATTGCTCAGAGTCTTTTGCTGATCTGGTTTCTTTTTAGTGGCTTTGCATAAATACAGGACTTGTGTGTGATAAAAACACAGTCTGAACCCTGGAGAAGTTATATTTGGGGCAGTCAGTAAAGAAAGGCACATTTCAGTTTAAGCTGATTGAGTGATAGAATTTTCCTACATTTAACTCTTGGGTGTGAGTTTTCATAGCCATTCTGCACTTTCAGAACAAAAAAAATATTAGTGGCAAGCAATTCTTACTTGGTGCATAGTAATAGAAGCCATGGAATGAAACTGGGACATTGCTTTCCCCTGAAGCATCTTGTTTTTGAGGGTGATGAGTTTTGTTGTTGCTCCTGAGGGCAGGTTGTACATAGAGTATCAACGTTTATTCTCTGTTACAACATTTTATTGGGGAAATATTTGGTACACTTCGAATAAAGAAAGTTCCCATCAGTTCTGTAATCTTCGAGCACCAAAGGGAGGGACAAATGTTTGTATCAAGGCTATAAAACAAGTGTGGTGAGGCTGTCAGCAAAAGACTCAAGACCTGAAAGCAGGTTAAGGACTTAGAGATGCAACCCTTGATTTTTGGAAAAGCTGTGTCACGTGGGAATGCGTGTGAAACTAAGCTTGAGATGTGGAATAAACACAAAGGATTAGTGAGGTGTTGGGACAGGGTGTGTTTATTATCTTTATTATCTGGATGAGGGGATTGAGGGCACCCTTGGTAATTTTGCAGACAGCAACAAATTGGGCAAGGAGCGTGGATCTGCTGGAGGGCAGGAGGGCTCTGCAGAGGGATCTGGGCAGGCTGGATCCACGGGATGAGGCCCATGGGGTGAGCTACAACCAGGGGAAGTGCTGGGTCCTGCCCTGGGGTCACAACCACCTCCTGCAGCTCCAGGCAAGTTTTAAACTGGATGTTAGGAAAAACCACTGAAAGGGTGGTCAGGCACTGGGATGAGCTGGAATCCATGGCATCTCTTAAAAGTGTTGAAAAACAAACCCTGTGGATGTGGCAGCTGGGGACATGGTGGTGCTGGGTCAGTGGCTGGGCTCTATGATCATAGAGGTCTTTTCCAACCCTAAGAGTTGTGTGATTCTGTGAGTTTACATTGTTTTTTAAGATACTTTTGAATACCCAGTGTTTGGCAGTAAAGAGGCAACACTCAGTTCTGCTTGCAAGGAAAATGCTTCTTTAATTATCCAGTTCTGTGTTTTATGAAGCGCCGGCTCACAAAAAGTAACAAGCAAAGATTTTTAATTATTAACATAAGTTTGGTTTTTTTTTTCAAAGGGAGAGCATCTTTAGCTCTCTTAGTGCACGAATCTGTCCCACTACCTGTTCTCAAACCTCTTTCTGACGGTGCCCATTGCATCAAAGGCCAGTTGCATATATTGGCTCCAGTTACCTTTATGCAGAGTTGTCACTTTGCCCTGTGTGATTTTGTATTGGCACAAAGCTGGTTTTGACAAATGAAATACAAATTTCTGTTGTGAGGTCTCAATCTGCCAGAACTGTACAGTTCAGTAATGAAAAAAAAAAAAACCAATGCCAAAACCTGAAGTATCTTTAATAACTGCTTCTGCTGTGACTTCCTTCCAGCTGAACAGAAAGCTGTGGTATTTCTAAATCTTTATGTAATGCGATAGGCAAGTCCTGCAGGGAAAAGACTATGTAAAAAAAGTAAAACTTCCTCACTTTGCATTGCACCCATCACGCTGAATCAGAATGGGCTGCTTTCATCACTTGCAGTTTAAAATACTGACTCAAATACTGTTGAGTACTGTTCCTTCTGTGTAACATCTTATCTGGAAAAGGAATGTAAATGACAAGGTCAGCTGCATGGGAAGAAAGCATGAAGTTGCTGATAGGGAAGTTGAGTGACATTTTAAAAAAATAAAAAAGCGGTCACTCATCTTTTCATTAATTCTGTTCTTTAATTAATTTTGTTTTTCAAGGAGAGCATAACAAAGGTGTCATTGTACTGCCAGGAGCTCTGCTGGCTGTGGCTTCTGCTGCAGTTAGTTTAGTCTTTCACTTCTATTCAGACAGAAATGGCTATTGCTGCTGTTGTAGAATATTTGCTGTTATGGTCCAGTTTTTTATGGAAATTTGGGCTTGGTGAGGCAACAACAGCGTCAGCTCGTGGAAGGAAAAAACTCCCATCTGTCAGATCCTTCTGTCTGTAAGGCTTTAGAACAGAAGTGGGATGAAGAAGTAATATCTCTCACCTCCCAGTTCTTATGTTTTAGGAAAAATAAGGAGGAATACAAATGTGCCTTTTTTCCCTGGGTTTAATGCAATGGTAAGTGTCTGACTGGATCTTTTCCTGCCACTTTTTTTTCCCTCAAGAAAATCCATGAGGTGCTGCTGCTGGTGACTTCACCAGACAGTTCTGCTGTGCTGCTGCATCAAGCACAGAAACTGGATTAGTCATGCACGTGCTAAACTGGACCATACTTGTTCTCTCTGCTTCACTATGCCACCTTCAGATAAATAAACCTGTCTTTACACAGAAAAAGAAAGAAAAATAAATTGAAATAACGCAGATGTGCTGGGCCAAGTCACTGTGCTGGTCTCTGTGCATAGACCTTGCAGCTTCCCTTGAATAAAAGTTCCCCTGAATGTTTTGCCCCTCAATTCAATTTCAACCTAGTTTTTGGTTTTATGAAACAAGCCCAACAGCAATACTAAGAATAATAGTTCCTTCTGGAGTACCTCCCAAAGAAGCAGAAGCAGTAACAGAGTTCTGAAGAAAGGTTACCTAAAGAAAATGTGTAGGCATTAAAATGCTGACAGCATCTTGACCCAGCCAGATTTGCTTTATTTCTGTGCCCCTGGCCAGCAGATTTTCTTCTAACCTGGAACTCTGCTTAAGTGCATGTTCAGTTTTCCATCTAAATCGCTATTTACCTTTGGGAAGAGGTATATATATATAAAAAATAATAATCACTACAGGTTTTAGGCTATCGCACAGAGTTTGTGATATCCATACCTTCAGAGCTTTGTAGAATTTTCTCTGGAAGAGAAGCAGTTACTCAGACATGACCAACCCCAGCCTTGTTGTCAGACTGATGAGTTCAGATCTGCAGGTTCTTGATTTCCTTACACACCTTGGCTTGTTGTGTAAGCAGCTTTTCTGTTGGAATGAGGCTGTTATTGCTTTATATCCCCATGATTCTCCTATCCCCGTGACTGACAGTTACAAAGAACATTGTTAAATAACATGCTCACAGCTAGACTGGTACACAGACAGAATAAAGAAACTTAACAGATTTGGCTTTGTGTACTAAGCTTCCCCCCCCACCACAGAGCACACACAAAACATCAAATAACTTCTTGTGTGATGGTAAATACCCATAATACCTTGAACTTTGTGAGTTAACAAATTATTAGCCTTCCTGCTATGTTATCCTTTTGATTTTCAGTTCCTGCAGGGTTTGGAAAACAAAGCACCTGGTGGTATTGCCGTCCGAGCACAATTCTAAGAAATTCATCTGTTCAGAGGGGCTTTGCATCAATTTCTAATTCTGGCAGCATTGGGTAATGAGATTTTGTGTAGTTATTTAAAATGAGTCTGTCCACGTAAGTGTGTCTCTGCTGGGAGTGAAGAACTGCTGAATGAATTGAGCATAAAACCAAGGGGAAGTAGATAAAGTCACCCAGGAATAAGGTCTGGTCTTTACACTCCAAATTCAATTTGGTCACCGTGGAAGGCTTTTAAAAAGTGCCTCAGTGCTACCATGAGAGGTCAGGGTTTGCACATGCTCTGCCAAGCCCTCCCTGTCAAGCTGGAGTTTTTTGCTGCTTTAAAATAATGCTGTTCTTCATGCAAGATGAGTCTCTGCTTCCTAAAACTTATCTGATGATCTCATTTCATTATGTATGCAGAGCTTTCCCTACACAAAAGTAAGCTGTGGAGTTAAATTCAGCTTGGTGTAAATAGTGGGGTAAATTGGCTAAGTTTAAATTCACACCATCAAAATGTGCACTTCAGTGAAGAAGAACGTGGTGCCTAATTTGGTGCTTCTGCATGGCAAAGTAAGTTGTTTTTTTTTTTCCTGAGTGCTATGTACTATAATACTTCTGATAGGAAGATTATTGCAATTTGTCTGATTTTTTCTCTTGCACACACTAGATTCATAACTGAAGAATCTTCCTCTCAGACCTTCCCCTCCAAATAGGGTAAGATAACTTTCTAATCTCTTTGTAGCATTTAAATAATGTGCCAATTTGTAGAACTCATCACACACAAATTTTAATAATCAAAACATTGGTATAATGGACCTGCAGATAAAATCAAATGAGGAAATGCCATTGCTATGCTTTAGGAAGCAGAAAGAAATATTGGTTGCTGTCCAGCTGCCTAAAGAACCAGTACTGTAGCAAGAAGAAATCATAAAAACAAAGCACTTTTTAAACCTGTTTTGCATTGTTAATTACCATAGTTTAATACTCCGAACAATAAAAAAAAGCTTGCATCACTTGATGATGCAACAATTAACATATTTGCAGAATCCACAGGGTCCCTGCTAACTAAACACATTTGGCAGCTTAGCAGAGGTCACGAATGACTGCAGCATCCATGACTTCAATTCGAGCAGTGATTTATCCCTCTGCAGTCAAGAGTCTGTAAATCCAAACAGCACATTCCTGGGTGCTGGACACCAACGAGTCTGAGGAAAAAAACCATCCTTAGTGCACGGCTCCTGCCCAGATCTGCCCCAAATCACACGATTGTCTCCTTTGAGCTCCTCTTGAGGGGCTGCAGGCCCAGCAGGGACTGCTGGGTGGAGGGGATGTTGGCAGACTTTGGCATGAGGAGCATCACCCGCTGATTGTTCCGACGCCACTCGTTGTACAGCCGACAGTGGTACCTGAAGGACACCTGGGGACAGAGGGGACACTGCCTTCAGTCACTGTGCTCCTACAGGGAGTCACCTGGGCCTCCAAATGCCTTCCAGTGGGACAAAATGGGCAAAAAAGTGGTGGAGAGACCTGCCGTGTGGGTGGCTTGTGCCCCCGAGGTGCAACAGCAGAGGAGAAAGCAGCCTGTGCCTGTTTTACCTCTCATTCCCCTTTTTCACAACCCTGAAAAACCAGACATCCTCCCTCTGCCTTTCCCAAGAGCTGTTGGCGCACCTGGGGTGAGAATTTGGGACGTCCTGTCTTGCTTCAGGTTGCCAAGGTGACAAAGGGTGTAATTGTTTGGATGGTGAAGGCTTGCAGGCAGCTGAACACAGGGCTGTGTGTTCTGCCTTGTAATATTTTACAGCTGAATGCATCCAAGTGGGGATTGCAGAGGGGCAATGACCTGACAATGCGTGTGTCTCAATTTAGGTTGTCTCTGACTTTTTTTTTTTTTATCGTTATCGGATAATTATTGTGGAAGAGAAATTTGTGACTGCTGTGGAGATGCAAGATAGCTCGGCCCCATGTTTTTAAAAACGTAGTTTGCTTCTTGTTTGAATGGCAGCCAAGTGTTGTTGGAGTTTTAGCTGTGTAAGAGGGTGTATATGTGCAGTTAAAAAGAAAAAACAACAACAAAAAGCAACTACAAACTGTAAATTTTGAGGGAAATGTGCCGCATGATGATTATTTTGTTCTTGAGCTGTGGGCAGGAGTTGACCCATGCACTGTGTCCACTTTTGTTATTGCAAAAAGGCTGCTTTTGACTAAATAAATTTACCTTGCAATGACGTCCTACAACGGCTAAAAAAATATTTTTTTTTTTATTACATCTGGAGCTTTCTTCTTGGGAGGACCAGGCACCTTTTTTTGGCGTGTGCAAAAAATACAGAGTGAAAAGCAACAGTGTTTTGTGGATAACTTTTCTGTTTTAGAGGGAGGGATAAAATAGCTTCTGGGATGCTAAAAATAACATCCCTCCTGTTGACTGCTCGCTGGGATAACTGTGGTGTGTTAAATAATCTGCGTGCTGACTTTTGCCTCCAGAGAAGGAAAGCTGAGTTACAGGAAGTAAAATGAAGTTTTAAGTGCTCCTGATTTTCCCAGGACCTAAAGGAGTATTGAGCATCTTGTGTGTGATTTACCCCACAGCACTCAGCCTATTCCCTGCACGGCCACAGCCATGTAACAGGATTCTCCCACCTCCAAAACTGACAAGGCACATGCTGCTGAAGAATTTGATGGAATTAACACTTCTCCATGTGGGACCATTCCTTCCAAGGGGAGCCTGGAGCCCTCCTCAAGGCAAAACCAGGCTGGGGCTTTCCTGCATCACTGACAGGAGGGTTATTTTGCCTTCCTGCTTCAGTCATTTGGTGATTCAGTCCCCTAAAGCCCTGCCTCAGCCCTTTCGTCTCCTCCTGCCCTGAACAGTAACTTAGAGTGGAATTACAGCTGTCCACAGCTGAGTGGGCATCAAAGATGCTGAATTTCAATTAAGTCACCTAAGGTATGCATTTACATCAGGCTCACTTTCCTGCTCTCCAAGAGCCAATGGTGTGGTTTTCTGTATGCTTTTGAAGGGGTAAAATTTATAAAGCAAATAGAAGGCATTTTTGCTTCTTACTCTGCAAATGCAATACCTGGGGACAGGGACCAAAGCTGAGATGCTGCTGCAGCCTTAATAAGCAAGGTTGGATTTGTCGCAGCTAATTAAATCCAACCGAAAAAAATGCCTTTTACAACTTCCAACAATTCTGGTGATGGCGAAGTCTTCTGTGGGCGAGACAGGGTTTCGCTGTCACAGGCGTGTAAGGGAGACGTTCCCTTTTGTAGCTTTCCTGGAGATACTTGTGAGGAAGTGTGGGGTTTCTGTGTTCCCTCCACACACCCTTTTCCTCAGGGCTCGGCACAGGGAAGGTTTCTTGTTGTGGGCCAGATCCACTCGTGCAGTTTTTCAAAAGTGCTGCCTCCTCAGCAGCTCACACGGATCCAAATCTGACAGAAGGAGTCCAGGTTGTGTCACAGCCACACACCCAGGGAGGGGCAGAGCTGTGTGCTGGCCCTGTGGGACATGGCCATGGCAGCACTGCAGGCAGGCTGGGCTTTTCCTGCCCCAGCAGCACAGCACAGCCTGGTGTTGCCTTTCCCTGGTCTTAAAACCAAAACACAGTTTATGGGGAAAAGGGGTTTTTACCTCAGTGTTCATTTCAGGATCTTTGGGTACAGCACTTGGTCCAGGTGGGATGCCCCAAAAATGCATGCACCCTGTCACACTGAAATACACACAATTATAGGCCTTCCTAATTAGCACATCTATCAAAGATCCCCCAATGAGAGGCTGGAGTGAAGCCCTCGTTGTGAGGAACCTTCCCCCTGGCTGGGCCTGTCTGAGGTTCCAAAATGTGTTCTGGAGAGGCCCTTGGTGTCTGGGGCTCCCAGGATGTTTGCTCTCCTGGTTTAACGGTGCCGTGGGGCTGAGCTGAGTTATCAGCCTTGGGAAGTCACAGTGTGTGGGCTGAAAGCACTGAGAGTACATCAAACTATATAAAAGAGCATATAAGAGGAGTGTAAAATAAAAGGCAAAAAAATCATTCTGGCATCACTGGCACCACCTGTGAGTGCCCTGCTGTGAGTGCTCCCCCTCTGCACCCACCCTGCTCTTCCCCTTCCCACACTGCACAGAGAGCTGTGAAATGTCAAACAAAGGAGGAACCTGGGGTTTTCAGTGAACGTGGCTCAATAAACATCCTGTCTTCCCCTCGTTTCTGCTGGGCCAACTGCTTGTCAGGGCACTGGGGCCAGAAAATGATCTCAGTTTAACAGCTTGACACAGGACAAGGATGGCTTGGCGTGCAGGTGACTCGTGCTGAGGTGCAGGATGCAGTTTAACCTGCACTGCAAAAGCAGCTCTGTTTTTAGAGACCTAGGCACACTCATGTTCTGCAGTGGACTTCCCCCAGCATCACGAGCTAGAGGAGAAGCACAGGATGCAACCACATCCAGGACTTTTGGATTGTAAAATTGGCAAGATGTCGCATTAGAATAAAATCTGAATCCTCTGTGGTGGCCAAGTTGTTCCCCTAAATATTTTTTTTGTGTGGTGTGCCTTCACCCTTTTCACATCATATTTGATAAAATTCCCTCCTGTAGCATCTGTCTTCAACTCCTCCATGCTACTTTCCTGTCTCCCTCTTGCTGTTCTCGCTGGTGTTGGGGATTTGAGAATTCCTTACCCCGAAGCAAACCATCTTTCTGGTTTTCCGGGGAATGGGAATGGTGCAGAAACAAGAGGGTTTTTTTTTTTTTGCAGCTGCAGTTTGCAGCCCAGGAGGCAAAGAGAAGCAACACCCCATGCAGTGATCTGCTCCACGCGATTTAATTTTCCCTGTTTGCTCACTCCCTTGTTCCCAGGAGAGTTAAATAAAAAACTCCCCCCAATACTTACCAGGGTCCAAAAGAGGTAAATAGTGAAGAGTGCCACAGTGAGTGCAATGAGGCCGACAGCTTCTAGCCTACTGCTAAAGTGCAGGTGGTCCACGGCTCCTCGCAGGCACAGCCAGCCGGAGACGGTGGCCAGCGGGGTGATGAACAAAAAGCACACCATGTCCCCGAAGAGAGTCCTCTTCTCGTGCTGGGGGCCCGGGTTCCTCAGCCACTGCAGGCAGAACACACATAAAACAAGCATCAACATGGGTAGTTTTGGGGGTTTTTTTTGTCTCCTGCAAAGCACAGACCCGCTCCTTTGGGGATTTGTAGGGTTTTTTAATACGTAGTTGTAGGTTTCCCAGTACTTTTCCTGGCCTCTCTCACATTTCAGAATAATAAGCTGGAACCCTTTCCAGCAGGTTCTTGAAACTCTGTTTAGTTGTATTCTCAAGCTTCTAGCAAGGACACCTGGTTTTACACCAGAATTTGAGAGATGTAACAATTTTACAGGGCAAGAAAACCCCTGGACCAACTCCAAGGGACAGACCCTGAGGCAACTGGCCTCTTACTGGATGTACCTGCTAGATACACTGATTAAATTTGGCAAAAAAGGTCATTTTTACTGAAATGTAGACCTCTAATTTTTGAGGCTGAGAAGATGCCTTGAGGAGGTGAGGAACTCACCAATCTCACACATCTTTTATACTAACTGATATATAATATACTAATTAATTAAACTTATGAAAATTGTAGAAATCCTGTATCACTCATGTGCATACCTGTACTTTGTGCACCTGAAAGCTTCCATTAAAGAACTGCTTTTTACCTTTCCACTCAACATGGTTTGCAAGGATTTTCCTTTGTTTTCAGGCAACACTAGGGACCTGGATTTCTCCACCTCTGTCTGTACCCACCACATCATTTATTCAGCTGTGGTAAAGGCTGCCTTGAGAAGTGTTTTATGTAGTGCAGCCCCTGGCATTTACCCACTGGCTTCTTTGAAAAAAACTCTCTTCTTAATGTGTAAACGAGCGTGCAGAAAGTGTTTTAACATTTTGCATGCTATTTTAGGAGTGTTTTTTTTTTTTTACATCCAGCTTGTAATATTCACAAAGCCATTTTTGACTTGTTTGCAGATACCGAGATTCAAGCAGGGTTCAATGCACACAAGGTTATTTTTATTAAGAGGCTATTAACCTCGGGAAACACAGTGCCTGAAAGTCAGCTGCTGAAGCAAAGGTTAGGATTGAACAGCTATCAAGCCCACACGCCCACATTTCTATAAACAGGATTTGAGAGAGCAGAGGTGAAAGGAGTTCCTACATGAGTACACTGAGGCTTTTCAATTAAAAAAAAAAACAAAACAAAACAAAAACCAGACTCGTCGCAAGTCAATATTTGAATGGGAAAATGACACAACTCTTAACCCTGTAATTTTTGCCAGTGTGAGCTGTGGGGTTTGGTCAAACCTGCTCTGCAGCAACCTTTTATGGGTTTTTGGGGCCAGTAGAACCAGATGAGGCTCATGTATCCTTAAACTCTCTGGTCCTCTTGTTTCTCCAAGCGTGTTAAATGTGGCAGTAGAAGTCCTGTCCCTTTAGCCCCAGAGACTAAGGCTGAGGAGGCAATTGCATCTCTTCACCCTTTAATATCCTAATTTCCAGCCACCTCCTTAAAAATTGTTTGGTTTTGGGGTTTTTGTTTTGTTTTTGTTTTTTTTTTTTGGTCGGTTGGTTGGGTTTTGGTTTGGGTTTTTTGGTTCTTCCCTCTTACAGTGCTGCAGCAGTGACTTGGAGAAGTAGCAGGGCTCAGGAGTTTTGTTAAGTGAGTGAAAGCCTCACACTGCTTTCCTTGGAGCTCTCAATCCACTTAGTTAAAAACACCCCCAAGGGTTTATGCACAACAGTCACAGGTAAAATCTGGTTGCTGCTGAACAGGACTGGTTGCCACCTTCCCCTTGTTCCATTTCCACCAGTCCCTGAAATGTGAAACATCCAAGAAAACGAGAGGAACTGAAAGCACCCGATAGCAGAGATTGTGCTTTTAAAGGTTTTAAAGGCTTTGCAAAAAAAAGGTTTTTGTGAAAAGCACTTGTTTGAAAGGTGCCCTGGGAGAGAAATGCCGAGCATTTGTACACTTCTCCTTGACCCCAACAGGAATTGCAGGCGTTCACCACTTTCCCAGGATAGACCTCAAAATTTTGGCACCAATGGAGCTCAGGTAATGCAAGGAAAAGTTCCCAGTTCTGGGCCAGGAGGAAGGACACCAGGAATGCAGGGGAGGGGGCACACACGTCGAGGCATGTGTTGTTACCCCACATTATGACTGTCACTGGAGTGACACCTGAATTAAGACAGCATTTTTCTCTGTGCCACCAAACTCGATTGAAAGTTTTGAGCAGATTAAAACAGCGTGAAACTGCTTCACAGGCTGGTGGCTCCCTGCTCCTTATGCCTTGTGGCACACGAACAAAGAGTCAAACCCGAGCAATTTAAATATTAGGTGAGGCTGTGACAGCCAAGAGCAATATTAAATAATAAATAAAGCCATCACCATTCTACAGTCCGACATCAAGAAGCCGGAAGGATTTCATTAGCTAGCTCTGAAGTCAAAAGCAAAGATTAGGCAATTTCAGTGGTTGTACAGGTTTCAGTCACAGCACTTAATTTTTCTCCTGAAGTAGTGCACGCCTGCTTCTAAATCTGCTTCTGCTTCTAGGTTTCAGTCATTTGTTTTGGGGATGGAATGGGCACTGTCAAGTCGCTTTATAGCTAAAAAGCCAAGTCAGCAAATCCTTTTGTGCAACTCAGACCCACACAGGGGTCCTAACAAAGCCCTGAGCTGATTAATTACTCTGGCAGTATGGTATGGACTACCCTGCTGGCCAAGAACGAGATGTAAAAGGCCAGAAGAAGCTGTCAGATCTGCCCTGTGACATTCTGAATCCTGTCCTATTGAAATGTGTCAGTGTGCCTGGTTATTTCCACAATAAATCAAGACTCTCAGAGTGATAATTTCCATTTAGGGAAGGGGAAAAAAAAAAGATTAAAAAAGAGGTTATGAAAAGGGGTCATGTTTGAAGTAAAATGCTGGCTGGCCTAGCACTTTGTGAAGTGCAATCTTAAAAATATCAGTGTTCCCTATTCCTGATCCACAGGTAGGAGAAACAAGCTGGAGCTACAAGACGTTAAATGAGTTCAGCAATGGCAGCAAAAATGAATTCCAGAACTTTAAGTGCAGCACCTGATGCAAAACCCTATCTTGGCTCACTACTGAGACAAGCTTTGAGAATCCAGCACCTCAAAGAGATGGAGGTCCACATTTATCTCAGCAAAGTCACTCTCTAAATTCATCCTGGGGAAAGCCAGAAGGGAGAACTAAAGGGGGACATGGCTTAAGCTAATGGACAAGGTTGGAATAAGAATGGATAATAGTTGTCCACAAATAAATTCAAGATAAGAATCAGAAAAAAAATCCCCTTCCTTCAGAGGATCCAGTTCTGGGACAGCCTCCCAAGAAGGCTTGGTCACAGACAAGTAATTTTTTTTTTTTTTTTTTAATAGGGAGTGGGTTGCTCTTTTTTGCACTCTTGCTGTCAGTACTATAAGAAAGATTTGTGCATTGTAGCAAATCCTTGCTGCAAGGAACATAAAACAACTACTTAATTTCTCTTTAAAAGGGAAAGAATGTTCTGGTTTGGTCTCTGGATTTCACCCCATTAGGAATAAATAGATCCAAAAAAACGCCTCTTGGGGAGTTTATGGTTTGAAAACTGTGCTGGGGAGTTTATTACTTATTTTTATTAATATTTTCCTTAACTCAGACATATTTCTACTGGAAATATACATGGCTACTTCAAATTTTCCATGTGTCTTGGTCTCGGGGGGGGGAGGGGGGATTATTTTCGCAGAAGACAACTAGGTTCAAAAATTTACCTCCCAAGAAGGGCGGGTTAGGCTAAATCCCTCAAAAGTGGGCACAATTCTGAGTAGGAACTTGCTTACATTCTGAAAGAGATTTTTGATGTCCCGCATTCGACTTGACAAAACGCTGAGAACACACCTGGGGCTCCTTCGCCCTGCACACGTAAGTACACACAAAAAGATTTGCTGCAGTCACTTCACAAGGCACAGGCTGAAAACAGAGAAGGAAATCGCTGGAACAAGCAGCAGCCGAGGACCAGAACACCCCGGAGAGGCTCGGACTCCGAATTTATCCATCCTAGCCAAAATGAGCTGCCAGCAGAGCTCTGCTGTGAAACCCCTCCACGATTCCAAGGGGCAAATCCTGGGAGGGCTCATCTCCATCGGTCTAACTTCAACAAGACGACTCAGAAATGCAAAAACCAAGTGTGTGCACAGTGCTTTCCCTGATCAGATCCTAAGGCTACGATCTGTTTCTGCTGGAGAGCCCCAGGACAATTTATTTTTCCTTTTCCTTGGGGAAGTGATTTTGAGCGTTGCTGGAGTTACACCACAGAGCTGAGCAGAGAGGACAAGGAAGGAATTCTCTCTCCCCTAAATGCATTGTCCTTGGAGCTGAAAATAGCTCGTTGCACATCCAAACTTATCAGTTCATTTTGTCGTTTCTCACGCCGATGGCTCAGCAGGGAGTGCTGCTGGAAGCAGGCTGTACACAAGCTGAAGTGCTGGAAATTGCTGCAGTTTCTGGTTCCGTGCCAGCAGGGACTCCAGTGGGAGTGTTTTGCCTTGGGCTTTAGGCACAGAAAGGCTAATATTGCCTGGTTTTTTTAAAGAATCTTTCTCCGGAATGAAGAAGTTTCATAGCCCAGGAGCACTATTTATTGCTCCTCCTCCTCCCATTTATTGCTCTCCCTGCCCAAAAAAAAATTACATCTGAACTTTTTTTTTTTCCTGACACTATTTTTACTTGAAATGTTCATTTTAACATTTTTTTCAGTGAAATGTTTTGTAACTCAGCTTAACTACATGTAACTCAAAGCCAAAATCTCCCAGACTAGAATGGTATATATGCTCCTTTTCCGAGCCATGAAAAATTTTGGGTGACTTGAGAGTTTCCTGGGTTAATGTTTTGCCAAGGAAAACAAACATTTGACAGTTAATATTTGGCTGAAAAATATTTTTATGCTTTTTGGGTTACCTCCTTATATCAAACACTCTGTTACTGGTACAGTGATATTATCTTTAGTAGATGATTTTAGAAAGGCCATGGTGACAGCTCACAGAGATGTTTCTTTGGTGTCGAAGACACAGGCCTGTGTATTTGAGAGTTGGAATCAAAATTATTTGATCTCTATAATGTTATTGTGCCAATATTGTGGTCTCTTTGTAAACCAGTCTGCTCTTATTTAAGTTTAACCCCTATATTAACTCAAATTTCAAGGAATGTTTTGACTGTGGATGTCTCAATGAGCCAAGGCTTTTTTTGAAACAGCAGATGAATTTTTCTGTTTGCATGTTTCTGAAAGGGGAAAAATTACATTTCCCATTGTAAGGAGGGTTTATGATAAAACTTTTGAGTTTTTGTTTGTTTGTTTGTTTTGTTTTCTAGAAAAGATAAACCACAGCATGGACAGCTAGTGTTTTCCCCCACTATAAACAGCACTGG